>VXBJ01007013.1:850363-960055 GCA_013400055.1 Nycticryphes semicollaris | reverse complement strand
AAAGAGTGCTAAAGAAACACACTAAATTTAGTCAGCTGGCATTTGGAAAAAGGAATCATTGGCTTTATGGGTGAGACAGAATTTAACCCATAATCCTGAGGGTGTGTTTCTGTGTTTTGTGATAATAATCACACTGACAAGGCCAAAGTGCTAATGCTTTGTAGTCAGTTTTGTAGTATTCCTCATTTAATGGTTGGCTATCACTGACACCATAGCAGGGAATGACTAATGTGTGTTGATGTCTTACAGCCTTAGTGCCATAAAATTATATTAATTAAAACTCTAGTGTCTAAATCTTTTGCTTTGTTGTCGCTATTACTAAACTGCATTCCATGTTTTCCTTCTAAGGCATCTGAAATTAACAGTAATCTGCTTTACATTTACAAGTAATTTCACTGAAGCGATAATTTCCTTCACATCCTTCTACTTTCAGTCTTCAAAAATTATATTGGTTTATCTTGAATTGTTTCCAGGAGATTTAAGGCCTGTTTCTATGCCTACTGAGTACAGCTGGATAGGGGAGTCAAAAGAGCAAAGCGTGTACAAGAGGGGAAGCAGAGGTGAGTATTTTCTTTTTCCTCTGCTGTTCTCCACGATTTTTTTTTTCCTTTGTTACTTAAGAAGCATAAAGATATCATCACAGGAGCTAAATCTATTTTTATCAAGCGCCACAAAGAATGTAAAAGAGCCTGTTTAGTATCCGAGTTTGTTTCTGTTTCTGAAAATTAAAAAGTTTGTATTAGTAGGAAGGATTTACTCTTAATTCTATTATAAAGAAAGATAAACATCAAGGAAAAAAAGACTTGTAAGAATATGATATATGTTAATAACAATCAGTTCTTAATCTGCACAATTCTAGAAAATGATAAGTGATGTTACAGAAGGAAGGTAATGTCCTTTGAGACACATTTTGATTAGTATGAGTGAATATTTGCAACAAGAATCCAGCTGGTCTGTCAGTGTTCAGACCAACAGCCCTGATCATATAGTTTTATTGATTTTGGTGGGAAGTAGGAGCTTTGGAAGAAGCATGGTAATAACAGAGTTCTTTTTTTCTTTTTTTTTTTCCTCTGCTGGAAAGCACTTATATTTTTCAAAAGAGTATTCTTCAAATATTCAAGTATGCTCGTTGTTATGTCAATTGCTAAAGATCCTTAAATGAATACAATTATTTTCAGAATATTTTAGACATAATCTGGGTAGCTGAGAGGAGTTCAACTTGACCACTTATAATGTGACAAAATTGAACGATAATCTTGAAAATTAATACAGGATTTTAAACTACCTTTTTCAGCAATCTTCCTTTACAAGAGAAAATAAATTTCACTTAAGGCACAAGGCTTTTCTGATTTAGTCCAAATCTGTTGATTTATGTTTCGTTTGTATTTCACTGTTACAGACAGATTCCTTCCCTCAGACTCATTGGCAAGCCTGTTCCCAATTCAAAACTGTGCCCATGAATACTACACATCTGTTTAAGACGATTATTCCAATTTGTCAGGCTACTTGCAATTACAGGCCTTGTCTCTGGAATGGTTCCAGAGATGTTCCCTTATTGATACAATGTACAAATATTTTATGTGTATGCTCACTTTCACCTTGGATGGCGGGGGAGAGGGTGTGTCAGTAAAAGTACTGAGGCCAGTGCAAGCCCTCACAATTCACTTGGCATTCACATGACTCTTTCCAGCTGAGTAGTACCAAGTGATGATCCTTAACATTTCACTGAAACCTTTTGGCTTTATTTATATATGCTGTGGACTAACTTCATACTATCTGCCATGCCAGGACCTGGGTATGCACCTCCATCTTTTCTGTGCCTAGGTTTTGTGCCAACTACTTAGTTTGCTTTTGATTGGAACCTTGGTATAAATAAATTTGTTTGCGGAAGAGCCTTAAATGAAGTGGGGAATGAACCAAGCTGACAATGCAAATGTAGTCAAAATGATTCTCTGCTTTTGTCCTCTTACTAATGTTTCTTTTTTTCCTTTTTTTCCCCTCTAACAACTGACTCTGAGAATTCACTCCTGCGGTATCTGAGCGATGACAAGATACTGGTTATCCAAGAAGAGCCTTTGACACAAAAAGACAACAAAAGGGACACAGGTCGTAGGTCAAGAAAAAAGGGCAAAACCACAAGCAGTCCAAACTACCCTATTAGTCCACCTGTGCTGACATCTACTATTAATGTCAGGCTTGAACCTGGACAGCAAGATGTCTTGAATTTCTCTCTAGCAGAAAATAACACAGTTCCACTTTATCATGTAAGTACATAACAAGAAACCTTATTACATGAAGTTCGTGGAAAAACACTGAAATGTTTTCCTTTTGGGATTAATACAGCTATAGAGGCATAATCTTCTAGTTTATCTTTTAGTATTCTATTTTATAGTCCCAGAAGGTTGCTTAATGTCACAGCTTTCACATGAGGACAGTCTAGACAGAACAGAAAAATGTAAGGCAAGGACCATTTGATATCAGATGCTTTAAGTAAAAGAGTGCTCTTAATTACTCAGTCTCAATGATTAATAGTTTAATTTAACCTTTTTCTAAAGGTTCATAAGGATTCCATACTCAGCCTCTGGTAACAATTACTCATAAGTTAGTTTGTATCCTTTCGTATTTCCACTTCAATCACTGTCTTGTGACCAGTTTAACGGCATTATTGTTTATTTAAACTGCAGTAGCATGGCCACAGTCCAGTAATGTGAATTTGTTCATAGTAATAATAGAGGAAATATTTGGGACTAAAAACTGTTTAGACTATATAATTCATTGGAGAAATGACCGGCCATGAAAAAGCACTCGGTTCTCATGACTGAAGGCTAGTACAGAATTTTGCTGTACTGATTTGGATGTCCTGAAATAATCAGTAGCCTTTCAGAGATCAGTCCTCCCTGTTTGTGCTTTTTATTTTTTTTTTTTTTTTTTTGCATTTGGACCTTCTACTTGGTGTTTTTCCATCTGAGCAAAATCTTTGGAGATTTTGTACTTGCATTGAGTCTGAGAGCTACAGAAGGTTCACCCAAGGCGATACATTTGATATATAGCTAGCGACTCATCTCTGGTGCTGCAAGCTGTCAGCATTTGATAGTTGGAAGATCAGATAACTTTTCTTCTGTCTTCAGGAAATTTACATTTCCCTTTCCTATGCCTCTAGAAGTTAGTATTTTTGGAGAAGGTGGATGGTCTTCTTCCTCAACTTCAGACAAAGTCAAGTAGTTTATAAATCAAGTTGTGTTTGTTTACTGGGAGATGTTTATTCTATCCATGAACTCTTACATAGATTTTCAGGATCACAAAGAAAAGGATTTAAAATTCAGAGAGATCAGCAGAAGCTAGGTTACTGAGATGAATGAGAAAATTATTTTGCAGATCTGCACAAAGCCAAACAATATTTCATAACGTGGTTTTAGTTAATTTTTGGATGATTGTCTGTTGAGTCATCTAACTTCTGAAAAAAGGGAAGTGGTCATATGGAGTAAGATGCTCATTGGACCCTTTAAATAATGGTAGTTGTTGGTTAAGTTGCCAGGGTCAAGCCTGTTGTCACACGATTTATTTTTCATTGTCAGCACAACCTCTGTTTAAAGTTTGCCAAAGCAAAAAAATTTCCTGGCAAAGATGAGATAAAAGTTGCTATTTAATTCAGTTAACACAGAATTTAACACTTGGAGTTTAAGAAATTGCCAAATCAATTCAGATCTATTGCCCTTCTAGCCTAGCAGTGACAAAAGTCATACCTTCAGGGGAAAGTATAAGGCGGGAGATGTCAGGCAATGTACAACTCTCACCATAGTAGTCAGAAGTTGATAGTCTGCTTTCAAAAATAAAATGACATTTCTCTTGAAGATTAAAGTGCCACATACTCACTATGATTTCAGAACTGGATATATATTATCTTGCATGATTTCCATACTCTCACACCAGCTTTGTGTTCTCTATAGCAGTTTGCAAATCACTCTATACAGAAAAAAAACCAAACAAGCAGTTGCGCATTATAGAAATATCATTTTGTCTTAAAGGTCTGCAGTATTATAATACAGAGTTTTAAGTTATATTTGTCCACTGTTTTCTATTTCTAGGTCACAGAGACTAGAAGCAGTTCTTCATTCTGTGGCTTTAATTGTGTGTTAAAGGAAATGCAACTATTTGAAACAGACATGATAGATTAATAATATGATATTCTGTGATAACATAATAAATATGAAAAAAACTAATGACCTATTATGTCAACTGTAAAGGATCTGAAGGCAATGCAGGAAACTGGAAAAAAGGCAGTATTCATGGGAGGACATAACATTACAGGCAGTGGTTGGTCTACCTAAAAAGTCAGTGCAGCACCTGCACATTATACTTAGTGTAGTAATTACAGAGGAGGACATATGTGAAATGATTATTCATGGACTGACAGGGTAGTATAAATTCTTTCATCACTGTAAATTTTATGAACAACATTAGAGACAGACCTTTGCTGTCCTTCAGGAGATAGTAATAGGAATCGGAGTATCTTGGGCACATATTCAACTGCCTTAGAAGTGCATGAAGAACTGAGTCAACAAATATACAAGAGTTGCTGACATGGGTTGTGTAGGTTCTTGCCAATGCATAATCATTCATATTTACAGCATCTTTCCACTTTGAATACTGAAAGAATTATGAAAAGCAAAGCAAAAAATGGTTTCGTTATCCTGAAAGATATCTACCCAGAATGGAAATTTTATATATCAAAGAATATTTAATGGCATTTTGATATCAAAAAGGAAGGGGAAAATAGCAGATAGTTGTGTTCATAGATAAAAAATTAGGTTTTAAGTAGATCCTCTCATTTCCTTAGTATCTTAAGGTGTTATCAGGATTTTCATTAGCATTTCAAATATATTTATTAATTTTAATAATGAGATTTTATTCTATCAAGAATACATTCTACAACATGACCAGGGTCAAAAGAAGATGCTTCAGAAGTTTTGCTAATCAAATTACCATAAAACAGCTTTTGATACTTTTGTATTAAAAAATTAAAAATAAAAATGAAATCTGAAGTCAGCTTATCCTTTTGTTGCTTTTCTAGTCTGTGTTTTGGTTTTTTTTCTGCTTCTGGAGGAGGCAGTACTATCAGATGGAAAAAAAAATGGTTCAGTATTTTTGGCAGACTTTTTTATTTGGTTTGGGGGGGGTAGTTTTCTTTTTTTTTTTTTTTTAATGAAAGTGAAAAATGCAGAACTGTTATAATTAAATTTCCATTTAATTCCTCTACACCTAACACATGCCCAGAACAGCGTTTGGATATGGATCAAAATTTCAACCCAGATAAGTGCTTTGGAAAATGGAGATGATAGTGCTTTTAGTAAATTTAATGACTTTAGTAAAGGAAGGGTGATAGTGTCTTGTAGATAAGCAAGTATGGCATGATAGAAGGAGAAACTGAGATACACAGTTACCACTTCACCATTGCTTTATTTTCTAGGCATACATACATAAATACATACACATAAAAAAAGGCACACACTTAACAGTAATTTAAATTACCAGACACAGACATAAGAAGTTTTACAAAATTGGTAATTGCATAGATTCACCACTAGATTAATGTTTTGGAAGGGAATGTTGATTTAGAACCTAAAATTAAACAATTAGACTGATTTCATAAGTTGCTGTGAGGATACAGAGTTACTATATAAAATGGATATTTAGGTAATGCAATATTGGCAGTATGCCCAGGATATAAAATGATGCATAAAGCTATGTTGCAGTAAAATATTACTGTCAAGAAACACTGCCCCTTTCAGGATTTATTTATAAATCTAATTTAATTGATACGCAATTCTGTGATGCATATCACAGAATGTGTGGAAGCATCAATTACAATTAACAAGGCTGTTGTAATTAATATTAATCAATGAAGTATTTCTTAGAACATGACTTCTTGTGTTTACTAATGCTTGACTTCTAAAGTGACATCATTTACCAGGTTAAGGCTAAATAGTGAGCCCTATGAAAATATCACAAAAGTATATCCATTAGAGCATTGCTGAGATACGCTGGTGGAATAGACTCTGGATTTACAAGAACGGCGTTAAAATCTGAATATGTTTTTATTTTGTATTGCCAGAGCTCATTCTGAAGAAAATTAATTTCACAAGTAGAACTCCAGCACAGTAGACCAGATATAAAAGAGAAATTTTTCATTCTCCATTTTTCTCCATTAAAAAACCCCACAAAGTGTCTTGACTGGAAAACATTCTCCATCTTGAAACTCATGTTCAGGTTTTTTCAGAAGCTCGAGCAAACTGTGCATTTTCTGCTGTTCAGTTACATTTTGCACTATGGGATTCAGCTTCTTTCTAAAAGGAACACTGGAATTCTTATTCCAGATCCACATGGTATTCAATTTTGTGGTTTTACTGGCTCAGATTTCCACTAGTTTCTGAAGCTCTGAAATTTAATTTGCTGGTTACTACATTAAATTCTCAAATAAGATCATGATCTCTCATCTGGTTTTCCTTGGTGATAAATGTTCTGGGCCTATTATGCAAAGTGTTTGGATATTTTGTTTTATAGTATCATATATTAAGAACTTGGGTTATAAGATACTGAATCTTCTAAATTTTTTGTGAATTAAAATTCAATGTGTGGAAGAGACTCAATTTTTAATGAATTTTAAGATGGATGCTTTCATTATGATAGTAGTCACTTTTTATTTTAAAGACTATTTGAAGCACTACGGTAGTTTAGGGTTAGTCATTGTTTCACAGAACTTGCTTAACTTGCTATTAATTTTCTTCCTGCTGATCACAGAAAGTTGGTAATAGATGCCTTTTAGCAAAGAATTTAACTGTTCTTGGAGCTGCAGAAGGCAGCTTGACAAATGACATAAAGTTTAATGGTACATGCTGAGAAGTAAAATGTGTGCAAAACCAATGTAGATCTGGGTTTTCTGTAATGCATGCGTGCTGGGATGTGCCAGATGTTCCAGACACTTTTTTGGATGATAGGCAGTCGGAGTGCTACTATGATAAGTATAATAATTAAGATATTCTGGGAGAATAATATATATTCAGCTTCTTACGACTGAAGGAGGAGTCTTCTATTGCCAATTATGTAGGAAAAGCCCTTATATTTATTTCTTCCTTCCTGATTTTTCAGGAAGAAACAAAGCTGTGCTGTCAAGAATAAGAATTACTTTCTTCAGAGTTTTATTTCCTTTCTGAATTGCTGAATAAATTCTGTCTTTGCTTTCTATTTAAGTACCTGCAATATAGAAAACCTTCTTTCCGTACCTTGCAGGTATGTTGAGAAACCACTATGAGGATGATTATATGGAATCTAGCTGCTCAGAGAAACTAATATAAGTCTCTCTAGCTTCTTGAGTTTCAAACTAGTTCTGTCCATTTGTACTGACAGTAAGATAAGGTTATTTTGCATTTGTGTCGTACCATAACTGTGCACACGAAGATTGAGCAGACGAGTATGTAGCTACTGCTGTGAGATGGATCCTTCTGTAGCAGCGGCCAACTATATACTTCTTCACCAGTCTGTTCAGGCATGATTCTCTAAACTACTGCACTCTTCGTTACTCTACAAACAGTTCAAAAGGGAAAAGGCATTTTACAAGGCAAAAGAAATGGAAATAAAATGTTAGAAAATGTTTTTTGTTATTTTATTAATGATGTCAACAGTCTTTAGATTTCCGCATTTATTCAGCCATCAAGAACTTCATAATCAGTCTGAAGCCAGGAAAAAGTGTTAGTCCATGATTTTAATAAAAATAAAAAACACTCTTTGCAGTTAAGTAAAAGCAAGAAAGTTCTGTCACATGCTGACATGTTTTGCCTGTGAGTTCCACTGCACTAAGGAAGTGAAATTACCATTGAATCTGAACTTTTGGTACCCTTTATACTCTGTCTATAGTGCAAAGTGGAAGCCATGTAGAGATTTTCTAAGTTAGATCTAATATAGCTCATGTATCTGCACAGCACAAACTAACATCTGTTTCAGATACACCTTTTCAGACCCAGAAGCAACTTAGAAAAATGGTCCTGAAATAATATACTGCGTCTGAGTCTGAGCACTCTATGTCCATCCATCTCTGGTGAGCACTGTGCAGTTGTGAAGCTCAGCTGAAGTACAAGGTGTGTCCCTGCCCGTTGCAAGGAGGGTGGCACTAGGTGATCTTTAAGGTCCCTTCCAACCTAAAGCATTCTATGATTCTGTAGCACCTCTGTTATGTTTTTTTGTAGACCTGTCCTGGGCTCATTCGTGCAGTGTTTCAAGAGAGGGCCTGGGACTTTGCACTGAACATCCTGTAGTGGTTAAGATAAGACTGATACCTTTGCATTGGCCTCTGATACCTGCTTCAGCATTTCACCCATGAGATAGGCTACCTATTACTCCTGTCTTCCCAATGTTTAGGCTATCTTGTTTGCTTTGAATTCTTAAACTCACCATTATATTAGGATGCTTTACAGCAAAGTAAATATGAGACTGACTTTATCCAAACATACACAATGTTTTCATAAGTAATTTTGTTGTGTTAGAGCATATTTAAATTACATTATTCTGCAATCTTCAAACAAATCACTAGAAACCACTAATGAAAGTTAGCAAATCAAGCATTCCTTAACCTATTTTATCCTCATGCCTAAATTGTAATTTGTAAAGCATTCTGGAGTCCATTGACTGCAGAAAGTCACAATAGAGCTATGATTCACCGTATAGTGCTATTTTAGCAAATGAATTTATGGCTTGTTTTTATTACTTCTTCAGGCCACTGATTTGGGGTATGTAGTCTAAAGATAAATTTGACAGCCACTTGGATTGATATGATTCAGCATTTGCTAATAAATAGTAGTTACAACTGATGTTATTGCTACCATAATTTAATATTTATCATCCAGACAAATGCACCAAATGCAAATATGCAAGCTCATCTTCCTTGTAATACAAATATCTCCTACTGTTGCTGACAAAAGAATCAGTGTGCAGGAAGCCAGCTGTAGTATTCTGAAGACTCTCCTCTAAGTTTTCCTCTTTACTCATTGCCTCAGGCATTGGTCCTTGCCCTTCCCTCTTCACTCTCTCAGCAGACTTCTTGCCTTTCCCAGCAAGAGAATGAAGTTTTAGAGGGGTTTTAGAGGGCAAGAGAAAGTATTGCATGACAGAAAAGGAGGCCAGTCTTCTAAAGGGCAGTGTTGCAGGTAGGCTGTACCTGGAAGAACGGGGGAAGAATTGACTGTCTTTTTCCTTGACCTGGGTAATTTCTTTACCTACACTACATCTGTTCAACTTCAGCCACTTCCCTTCTTTTACTGGAATCCTGTGCAGCAAAGTCACTGCTGAATGTTGCGCTGCATGTCCACTGTCCTTAACTTCCCAGCAAGAAAATGTTTGTGCTTTGTGACAGTAGAAAGTTGCAGTTCAGAAATGCGAATTATCTAACAGAATAATCTCATGTGACTGGATTTCTAACTGTATTTTTTCCTCAGGAAGAACTGCACTATGTTTCTCATGTAGAATCTGTAAAACTTCACTGTACCTTTTATTAAATGGCATTAAATTCTACCCTCTAATTTTTCTATGATGAAATAAAATTCTATTCTCTAGTGGGTACTTCAAGTGAACATCTGCTTTAGCTGCTATACATCTTATATAAAATTAACATTGCTAGTATACAACATGGAATAATTGCCCATTCCATAAAACTCATATCTGGTGTCTGTTCCAGAAAAAAAAAAAGAAGAGTTTTGGAGAACACAAATATATTTAAAATATATATTGATATAGCTTGTTAATGTAGCTGTTTTTAAAGAAAAGATCTTTTTTGTTGAGTTTTTTTGAGGTGTATGGATATATCTATTTTGGTTTTTTACACCTTTGATGTTCAGGTTAAAACTTCCTTAAATTTCTACAATTTCCCTTAAACTGAAAGCTTAAAATACATTTTATCCATTTATGTGATTTGTCCTTTTGGACTACTTTTTGCTTTACGACACGTGATAAATTTTGTGGGCGACAGGGCAGTCTTCCTTTAGATGTTCATGTAGATCACTTTTTCAACCTCATCTAAAATCTGGGAGAGCTTCTCTTTTGGATGTAACATTTTTCCAAAAAATGGAACTTCGATTCCGTTAAAAATGTTGCTGCTTTCTCTGTTGTCTGCTCTGTGCTGACACAATATTCACATAATTATAAATTTGGAGTGGATGTTTTTCTTCTATCCTTAATTAATTTTCTCATCTGTCATCTTGTATTTCTCAGCATAAAATTTGAGTACTTCTGAGCTGTACATGGGGGTAGCTTGCATGAGATTATTTCCTGTCTCTATTATCTCTTCCCTCAACAAGAGCAAGTAGAAGAAAAACCTCAAAGACTGCTTTCATTTTCAGCTGAGCATAATAATTTCACAAATGTATTCCATGGGTTAAGCACCATCAAGGTCACTGAGCTAGAGAGGTAAGTAAAGCCCCTGGCAACAAGGCTACTGTTTCACTTTTCAACAAGCATAATATAAAAAAATTCTTAGGCTAATGAATAAATCGTTTTTGTAAGGAATTCAGTATCTGAGTATAGAAGAACCATATTCGTTTTAAAGGTAGAAAACTTTTGCAACTGAATAAAAGACACTAGATGGAACGAATATTTTGCATTTGACCGTTGAGATTAGTAACTCTCATTACCAACCATTCTAGTCTCTTCCCCTGGTAAACAACATATTGTTTTTTGTTTGAATGTTTTCACGCTATATTGCCAGTTCAGTGTTCTTTGTTTTCTGTGACCTATGTGATTTCCTAACTTCCTAGGAGAAAATATTTCTTTTCATTATGAAATCCTGACACAAGGAATCATTTTTGTCAGTTATTTATACAAATTTCAGGTAAACATTAGTTTCTACAGGATTTGCTTTCAGAAAGGATCATCAGATCTGCTTGTTGTTGGACTGTATTATACTCCTTTCATTTCTACTCCTGAAAGTCAGAAGTAGATTCACTAAAATCCCTAGAGCTACATAAATGTGACTCTGACTCTAAAGAAATCTGATAGGTGCCAGTGACCTGAATTTCTCAGAATTTATGAATTGTGGTCTGTGATAGCAACACAAGACTTGTGCCTCCTGAGCCTCCCGTATGCCTACTAGCCATGAAAGTGGCCTTTTAGTAAGATGAAGTAAAGTTTTAGTTTGGGAACTAGGCTAAGGCAATTTGTTTTCCAGATACTAGGAACACAACACTGTTAAGTAGGAAGTGTTCAAAAAAACCTATATATAAGGTTGCTGAAGCGGCAGATAGGAGTCTGCCACGTACAGGGCATTGACAGTATCTATGGGAAAGACGTTGAGTTGCTGGAGCATGTCCAGAGAAGGGCAAGGAAGCTGGTGAGGGTTCTGGAGCACAAGCCTTATGAGGAGCGGCCGAGGGAGCTGGGGTTGTTCAGCCTAGAGAAGAGGAGGCTGAGGGGAGACTTTATCACCCTCTACAACTACCTGAAAGGAGGCTGTAGCCAGGTGGGGGTCGGTCTTTTCTTCTCAAGTAACAGGTAATAGGACAAGAGGAAACGTCCTCAAGTTGTGCCGGGGAGGTTTAGATTGGATATTAGGGAAAATTTCTACACTGAAAGGGTTATTAAGCATTGGAACAGGCTGCCTAATAATCAGTTACAATTTTCATAATCTGATGAGTAGTTGATTGGTTAACTCATATTTTTTTCTTTTTCCCACTATTATAGAGCCATTGGAAAATTTCCCTGCTACGAACTGTTCTTAGTTTGATTAGATTATTCAGTATCTTTGAAAATTAGTACTCATTAATGCAAAAATTAGTGGTGTTGAGAGGAGAGAAAGGCCTATAGGAAAACATTTTATTAATAGAAGCACATTTCACTCCATCGTGTCTTTTTCAGTCTAGTATATGCAAGTTCACAACACCCAAACAGTTGTTCACAGTAGTACTAATGGAATATGGAGTATGTCTGATCAAAAGGAATCTCAGAATCATGATCAAAAGGAATCTCAAAATCATGATCTAAAGTCATCACCCATGGTACAGGTGTTCTTTGTGCATTATTTTTTTTTTAAGGAAATACATAACTGGAATAGTTCTCTAGTAGCAGTGAAAATTTATAATACAGGTGATGTAAAGAAGGTAGCCAGCACAGTGTGAACAAGAAGGAGTATTTTAAGTTTCTCTGGAAAGGGAGTGTGGGATGAGTACCATTAGGGAGAGAAAGTGAATAAACCCTGATTTGGAAAACACATTGTTTTTACTTTGGAAGCAGTTTTAGAAAGGAGAGGCTTCTGCTAATTAAGAAATATAATGGGAAACACTTAAACTGTCTAAATTATTTTTCCCATTTCTAGTTGCTAAAATTAGTAACACTAGAAGGCAGAGGGATATGAGAAGAAAATCTTTGAGCCTTCTAGTATGAATGCATTTTATTGTTATAACAGTATCGTGTGTAGTGCTGCTATCAAAGTTTTTACTTGTTTGGCCACACAATATTTTACTAGGCTGCCCACAGTATTTTCAGGGATGATCAGATCGGTTCGTTTGTATTTAATAGTGCCTTAGTAACAGCAGAAACCTGGCATTTATTATACAGGATTTTACTGAAGCTCTTCAGATATTTTGCTGTAGACGTGTGCTGTTCTCCCTTACAGTCTGCTTCAAAACAAATTAATATTTCTAGAAGGTATATTTTATTTTTTGTAAGTACTTGAGGCTGGATTTCAGTGTATTGTGAGGATTAAGTTCTTTATAGGACTCAGAAAAGCCTGTTACAATTTTGTGTGTTCAGTTACTGGATGGGGCCCTCTTATGCTTGCTTGGTTTCAGCAAGGTGTGTAGGAGAACTCACTGCACCATTTCATTACTTTTCATCACTTAAGATCATCTTACCGGAACGGTAACCATCTTTGATACTCACATTTGCTAGGATATTTTAGCTGAATCAATTACCAAAACAAGTAAAAGGCAGATTTTTTAGTAGTAAATAGTATTGAACGCAGCAACAAGAGTTACTTGGAAAGTATGTAGCATCCTAATTATTGCGGAACAGAAAAGACAGGAAAGCCTACGTAAGTAAGAACTTTTAAGTGTGTGCCATTTATGTTGTAGACAGTTTTGCCATGACACATTCTCTGGCTCGAGCGTGGGTTAATTGTGGCAACGTTTGATTCAAAACACAGGCGTGCCACAGAATGTACCAGCTGCAAAAGTATGAAGAGTGCTTACCTTTCTTTAATATTCAGCCCTTAAGGTCATTACAATGATCATTATGAAACTTCATGCACTGATTTAGTGATACACTTTTGACTTTATATAGGCTGTCAGTACTTTCATATGCATGATAGTTTGGAAATAAATCTTTGCATCTCCTCCCCTCTCCTTCAGTGACCTTGGTGTCTGCAGGCTTGCTTCTCCCACTTATTCTCACTCCTCTCTCAAGCTACAATTGCTGTTGCACAGTAACGTTTTTCCCCTCTGAAGTATGTCTTCCCAGAGGCTCTACCACTGTTGCTGATGGGCTGAGCTTGGCCAGCAGCAGGTCCATCTTGGAGCCAGATGGCACTGACTCTATGGACATAGGGGCAGCTTCTAGGAGCTTTTTGCAGAAGCCACCCCCATAGTCTCCCTGCTACCAAAACCTGGCCATGCAAACCCACTACAGAGAAGAAGAAAAAGCAGTCATGGTCCTGCTCAGGGGAAAATGTCTTTCTGATCTTAGGTGAGATGACCGGTCTAATCTCACTAGATGTGAACAAGTGACAAACAAGATTCCTCGGGCGTTTTAATAGTACTGTGGTATCAATCCCCTCCAGACTTACTAATTATTGCCAGGGTAACTTGATCACTTAAGGGCTTTCTTTGCCTGCTTCAAGTGGCAAATCATCTATTAGCTATAGTAGAAGTAGCGTGATAAAAGATGTTAAATGATTCTGCATATGGATACACCAAGGGGATGTGTGAAGGAGGGAGGTGGCAAATTGCGTGTTTGTCCCCTGAACATTTTAAAGTTTTCTTAGAAATGCACACTGTTGAATTTAAGTGCGCTATAGACCATGCGGTTAAAGAGACCCAGCAGACTTCCTGTCTTTTACACACGCAGCATGCATTTCAGTTTTGTAACTGTTCTCTGAACTGAACATGTGATCAAATATCTTACAGTATACCTAAAGTAGTTATACGAAAATCCAAGCGCTATACTTGCAAAAAAATAATCTGTTTCCTATTTGGTTATTCAGAAAACATATAGTGAGGTATTTTTCAAGTGCAGATTTCTGCATTTATAAAGAAATACACATTAATTTTAAAACACGTTTTTGCAATTTCCAGATGAGAAACTGGTTCTTAGCTGTGGCAAAACTTCACCCTCATAAAGCGTTGTTTAAAGTAACAAAAAAAAAAGTAACAAAAACAGTCTGAAGATGTTATTTTTAATCCTGAAACACTTACTACTAAAAGCAGTGTTTGTTTCCAAATCTCAGAGGAATAACCAGTGTAGTAAATCAAGTTATGTAAAAGTATATAAGAAAGGTATTAATGAAAATATTGATGACAGGTACATAATTGTTCTTAAAATCCTCTGCAGTTCGTTAATCTGAAATTATATTTTAATATTTGTTCTTTACACTTAAAATCTCCCTTTCAAATACTAACATTTTTTGCAAACATTGACATTCTAACAAATTTTTAGCTCCCTTCTTACTTTAAAGAGCTTTGATCACATTTACGTAGCAGCTGAAGCTATTTTGTAAGTGCATATGCAAGTTGCTTTAAATATGATCTTCATTGTGAAATAACATTTAGTTAGAAATAAATGTTCCATTTCCTTAGAGTTACGGAATGACTACTGTGGTTAACTTCTGTGACTTCTTTTGCTCCAGATACCTGCGATGTTGAGTGCACCAAGGAAGTCATGCTTAATGTAGTATAGTCTTTAGTCGTGCTTAATACTATTTATTTTTTTCTACAGAGAGCAGGGGACACAGTCAGTGGAGATACTGAAAGGTAAGTACTTCTGTTATTCTGCATTTAAATAATAATTCATAAATTATTATATCATAAATTATTTATAAATTATATTTGCTTATTTGCTTTTAAAACGTTAGTTGCAGCATTTGAGGAATAAATTTTCAGACTTCAGTGAGAAATGCATTAATATAATTTAATAAATGTCATAATTTTCATTTGCTCACTACATCAAATACCAATTACAAAGGTTGAAAAAATACTTCAGATATAAGTTTATTAAGATTACCAGGGGGAAAAATTATACTACTACAAAGTAGCAGATGTTTCTCCTCTGTCTTCTTTTTCCTTTTTTTTACTTTTGAAATGTAGTATTTCAGAATCACTCTGAGAATGAAAAGCATAATGCATGTCTGACATGATTTTTGGATAGAACAGGCAGAATTTTCCAAGGAACATTAATTCAGCCTGTGTAAAAGTTGCTGTTCATATTTCTGGCTCATATTTGATAAATACTAACAATTGAGACTGTTGTTTGTCCCTTACAATTGCATTTAATCAACTAATTCTAATGAATAAAAGAGTTATTTTGTGGGGTATTATTTCTTTGCAGTTTTTCTGATCAAGTATGTTCATATTCTAGTTGCACCCAATAAGTCATATTAAAAGAGTAAGTTCCAGTATCATGGAATATGTCATAATTAAGCTTAATTGGAATCTGTATGGATAATCTTTTTTTATGTCTTTTTATCCTTATAAGGACCAAACCTATTTAAGAAGCTAAACTATGCACTGAATGTGAAATAGTTAGGTACAATTAGGCTGCTTTCACCATTCTAAAGGATTTACATCTGATGATTATTTTCTTCCATGTTTCCCGTATTACTATGTTACAGCCAGAAGTCTGAGGTACAACAATATAGTTGTTGATCAGCAAACACAAGTCACCTGGTGCCAGATTTTTCAGGATTGTCAGCACTTTTACCTCTAACATCATAGCTCCTATTTAGAGGTATATTAAGCTTCATGGTTCATTTCAGAGACAGTTGTAGGAGTACGAGTTTACTGATGTTACGCCAGTTGTAGGGTTCTGTCCATGTTTAAAACACCATCCAATAAACTGCTGTCACAGATGAAAATGGCAAAGATGGAGTTCGAAAGACTTTTTCTAGGGTAAAATTCTACTTCATCTTACAAAAGATAGTCTTGTCTGTTGATTGCCACCATTTTAGTACTTCATTACCTCACCATCCATTACCTCAGCTAAATAGATATTCTTGGTTTTGCAATAGAAAAAGTATAGGCCCACTTGGCATTTAGTCCCAATTTTGAGCTACAGCAGCCTCCATCTTGTATGAGACAGGCTACAAGGGGGGGGAAAGTGTTATTTTCAGTTCTTCTTAAGTAACAATTGGATTTCATCTTTTGCTTTTATCTTTTATATTAGAGTTTTCAGAACTTATCTGTGAATATTATGTATTTACTGTTTTCACTGAGTCTCCTAACTCTGTCATGCCAGGTGCTGTTGTCCCATTCTTCCCTCACACTTGAGTAACTTTTTGTTACTCTGTTTTCTCACCCTTCTTCGTTCCAGTAGGCTGCTCACTCCCTCGGGTCCTTTCAGCCTGGCTTTCTGCAACAGAAACAACTCACAGACACACACACTCAAAAACCAGTCATATTTCTGACCCCTTTTTTGTCTTCCTTCTCCACACCCATAGTTTCTTGCAGTTGCAAGGAAGAGTTGCAAAAATATTTTGTTCTTCCTAGAGCAAAGCATCCCTAATTATTCTGAATGGATTGCACATGGTCAGTTTGGCAGGGACTTTATCATCCAAATGGAACATCCTTGATGAACAGGACACAAGTATCTACCAGACATCTGCCAAGAGATATTTTCCAGAGACCTATGACTTGATGAAATCTTGGCAAACTTTCATAGCAAAAAGCTATTCTTTTATATTATTTAATAGAATGGCTCTCCCTTTACTAATCCTTCTTCCACACATTTTAAATTTCACATCCATAACATGACTATATTATATCTTTTCAATATGTTGAAAAATATTTTAAAAGAGGTATGATGGTATCTCCTTGCTTCTAGTAACCTTCTCTTGAGTGTTTAAAACAGCTTAACAAAAATATTTCTGCTGAGATGGGCACTGGTAGAAGATTTTAATCTCGCATAGTTAGGTTTTGGGGAGCTGAAGACAAACTGTGTGGATAGACTCACGTATTTGGATTAAATAACATTTTCTTCATTAACTGTACAGTCGTCTATGCAGTTTCTGTGATGTGATTGCATCCTTTTTTTTTAAAAAAAAAAAGCCACAACCCAGAAGACAGACGTGTCTTGCACATACTAGAATGTGCCACAGGCTGCAGGGAATATATACCGAAAGCGCTAGCAGCTATGTGAGAAATACGAGACTACAAAATGTTACTATGAATATCTAACTTTTTAAACTCTTCAAATGAGTGGAATATAAACCAAGTCTAGCAGCTTTGGTTTTTTAGCTTTGACTAGAATAAAAGCATTTCTGCGTTACATCTGTGGTTACTTCCAAACTTTTTTGACACATCTACATCACATATTTGACGAACACCTATTGAGAACTACAAAGGCATTGCCAGGGCATGCAGAGATGTAGTAAGAAAAGCAAAAGCTCAGCTTGAATTGAAGCTGGCCAGAGATGTCAAAAACTACAGGAAATGGTTCTTTAGGTAGATAAACAACAATCAGAAACACAAGGAAAACATTGGCCCAGTGTTAAACAGCAGAGATTAATTAGTCACTGGCAATGCTGAAAAGGCAGAGGTTCTCAACACATTTCTCACCCCTGTGTTTACCAGCACCATTGGGCCTTGAGAACAAAAATCCTGGTTGCTGTAAACAGATCCACCACTGTTGAAGGAAGAGTTGGCATGGGAACAATTACAGGACCTTGACCCCTCCAAATCTATGGGCCCTGACCATATCCACCCAAGGGTGTTAAGAGAGCTGGCTGCTGTCATTGCAAGGCTGCTATCCATAATCTTTGAGAAATTGTGGAGATCAGATGATGTCCCAGAAGACTAGAAGGCAGCTAATGAAGGGCTTAAAGGAGTATCCAAGAAGTTATAGGCCTGTCAGTTTTACTTCAGTCCCTGGGAAAGTTATGGAAAAAATCCTGGGGGCTATTGCAAGTCAAATGAAGCACAGGATTGTAAAAAAATAGCACGGATTCACCAAGGACATATTGCGCTTTACAAATCTGATTGCTTTCTACAAAAAAATAACCTACTCGATTAATGAGGGACAAACAGTGGACATTGTCTACGTGGATTTCTCCAAGGCTGTCAGCACAGTTTCCCACAGCTGCCTTCTAGAGAGATCAATGTGTTATGGTCTAGACAAGTCTGTGTGGTGGGTGGGAAATGGCTGACACCTGCGCCCAGAGTGTGGTGGTAAATAGCTCCTTTTCAAACTAGCAGCCTGTCACAGGTGGGGTTCCACAGGGATCGACACTGGGCCAAATGCTGTTTAATATCTTCATAATTGGTCAGTACGATAGGATCAGCTGTACCCTGAGAAGGTTTACGATGACACCAAATTGTGTGGGGAAGTGGATGCTTCAAAAGAGAGAGATACCCAGCAGGAAGACCTAGATAGGCTAAAAGAGTGGGCTAACAAGAACCATATGAAGTTCAGCAAGGACACGTGTAAGTAGTTGCACCTGGGAAAACATAATCCAGGAGTGCAACAGAGGCTGGGATCTACCTGGCTGGGGAGCAGTTCTGTGGAAACGGACCTGGGGATCCTGGTGGAGAACAAGCTCAATATGAGTGAACAGTGTGCTGCTGCTGTGTCAAAGAAAGCTGATGAATATGATGCTGGGTTGCATCAACAGGGGCAACACCAGCAGAGATAAAGAAGTCATTATCCCACTCTACTCAGTGCTTGCCAGGCCACACCTGGAATACTGTGTTCGGTTTTGGTCCCTGCTATACACAAAAGGTGTGGACAGGCTGGAGAGTGTCCAGAGAAAGGTCACCAAGATGATCCAAGCACTGGGAAGCCTGTCCTATGAGGCTGGATTTGTTCAGCCTTGGAACAAGAAGGCCTAGAGGGGACCTTCTCACTGTGTTCCAGTATTTAAAGGGTGGCTACAAAGAAGGTGGAGACTCCCTTTTTACAAGGAGTCACATAGAAAAGACAAGGGGTAATAGGTACAAGTGACTCCAGGGGAAATTCCAATTGGACACAAGAGGAAAATTTTCACAATGAGAACAATCAGCCATTGGAATAATCTCCCCAGGGAAGCATGGATTCCTCAGCACTGGGCACTTAACGATTCAGCTTGAGAGGGACTGGGCCATCTTGTCGAGACCATGCTTTTGCAAGGTTGAACCAGCTGATCCCTGAGATCCCTTCCAGTCTGGTATTCTACAATGCTATGATTTGCTTTACCATTAGGCACAGGGCTAGACTTTCACCATTCGCACAGATGACCCCCATCCCTCATTGTATGATGCTGTCTATTCACACATTAAACTCTGCCCGGACTGATCAGTGCGGAAAATCTGAGCTCTACTTATAGGCAGTCTTGTGACTAAAAAAGTAGGGCAGCCACAGGCAAGTTATGATGCTTCGCTTCTGAGCAGGTGTCATGATTTAGGAAACTACACTCTGCAATTGAAGTGAGCGTTCTGAGGTTTTAGGAAGGTAAGGTAAATTAAGTGCTTCCTGAAGAAGCAGACATTTTGTTTTCCTTTTTAGTGGAGGCAATTTACCCTGTTTGTTATTGTTTCACAAATGAAAGGGGTAGTGGGCATTTAACCTGTAGTCCAGCTGCAGCTTTTTTACAAACAAATATCTGACTATATGTGTAGCAGCGTCACTGTGTTCTTTGATCTTCATTTTACTTGGGAGAAGTTTTTTTCTAGTAATAGGAAACCTTGTCTTCTGTGGATTCTAGACATGTGCATAATATAACTGTGACATCATTACAGAGACCTTGGGTTTGAAAACCTTACTCTGCTTCACTGAGCACACAGGCCTGCAAGGGAAAGAGAAGGCAGAAAAAATTCCATCATTCATGCATTGCACAATTGCTAGTTGAATAAAGAGTTTTTATGGCTGTTTGAATTTAGCTTCCATGCTGCTCGGGTTCTTTTTCATAATACGTTTTGTCTTTGTAAATGGTAGTGCTTAAAAATTGTTTAAAACATGTCCACAACAGCATACTTTGGAATTTATTTGTTTTTTAGTTGTGGTTAATTCTGGAGGGGTAAGAAGAGATAAATAATTTGAAAATAACTTTTATGTGTTATCTTTGCATGTACAGTTACACCTGTGTTGCAGTGACTGCAGGAGAGTACAGACGCAGCTGAGCGAGCTGGCTGGTACTTGAAGGATCAAATAACAGCCTGTAGCATAGTTCTGAGCCTGTAACTGCGCCAGCATGGAACTGAGAAGGGATTTCAAATCTCACTACAAAATGCTCAATAATTAATTTGCAGTGACAATGTACTTGTTGTGACACGAATACGTTACATAAGCTATGGAGGTTCTAATAACCTAAACATAAATCATGAATCCAGGCAAAGTGCTTGGATCCACTGTGACCAGATAGATAAACCTGTACCAGATAGATAAATCCAATTTGCTAATTATGTGTTCTTGTGAACGAACCATGAAGAAATTTCACATAATGTACAAATCTGTTTTCTAAGATGTTGAATTATTTTTTTCTGAAGTTTATTTTGGTGGCCTTGACTCTGAGCTGCAATCAGATCGCGCTTGAAGTAATTCAGAATGTGAGACATGATGGTTGAAAAGAGCTTTGCCTGCCTCTTGCATCTAGAAATTTACATCTCCCAAGAATTTGACAAGTTAAAAATAGCAGGATGGTGGGTGCCATTTTCTAGTTGTACCGAGCTGCTCTGGATCAGTAGGGCTGTTCGGCAGGCTCTGTGTTCCAAGTTGCCACGTGCTTCTAAGTATCCAGGTGGCAGCAGGGACCAACAGTGCTTTTTTTCAAATGCAAGCTTCACTGTTATCCATGTTTAACCAGCAGCTTTGAAATTATCTCTTGATCATCTATGCTGTGTGCATCCTACATTTATGTAACCTGATGGAACAGGAGCCATCCTACAGAGGACTAGAAAGAAAAGTTCTTAAAATAGTATGTTTGTGGACTGTGCATCAACTTGAACATTCCACACAGGTCCCCAGGGAGAATGATCAGTACCATGACAGAACATTAAATACACTACCCAGTAATTTATACTCAGTTATTTCTGTTCCAAGAGTAAATCCTGGTGAATAGTTTTCTAGCTACTGGAAAAATTTATAGATTTAAAAGTTACTGCAAATTGGAATAGTCTAAAGATAAGTTTGGATTCCTCTGTTTCATCAAATAAATAAATACAAATCAAATAAATTATTAGTTTCTAAAATTATTGTTTAATCAATGGTAAATATTACCAGCAGTTTGTTATAACTAGAGTAGTTTTAAAATACTTCTAATTTATAATCCTGTCCATTGCTGCCAGAGTAGGAGCTTAAAAAAAGGCAACAGTATAGATTGTAACTCTTATAGATACCAAAGATGAGGTGAAAGGTAAGCAACGCCCCAAGTAATTATTCTTGTTTCTAGATTGTATTAATTCTATTAATTTGTTATCTGTATCCCATCACCCGCGGAAAAGTCAAAATTATAGGAATCTAATAAGATACGTAATTTTGTTCTGATACACTTAATCTTTCATTTAGTGATGGATTTAATGACCCTGAAGGTAATAGAAAGAGAATTGGGATGTTATAATTAAGAGCAGTGATAATATGTAAGAGCCATTTTATTTGATCTCTCTGAGCATTGGTTATGTGATCAAGGGATGCTTAAATTGTATGCAGCTGGTTACAATCAGTCATCGTTTTCAATAGATACTCTATGAATTTTACAAGCTAAACTACAACTCCTTGCTGTAGTTTATGGGACAATTAAAGCTGTGTTATCTTTCTATGGTAGAAAATGAAAAAGAGGAATGAGTGGCAGCATGGAGGTGGTATTAACAGTTGTACTTGCTTGGTGATACTTCTTTCACAACGAAATAGCAAGTCACTTCTGTTTGCTATAACAGGAATTTTTGTATGAACAGAAAGTGCAGAATATTTAGAATTCTGGTGATGCTCCTAAATGACTATAACTGCTCTGATAGCACAAGTGCAGAGGTGTACACAGCTGCACTGCTGATTTCACATTCTCAGGAGGTGACAATTCTCAGCATTTGTTAGAAATCTTTTACCAGGTTTGTCTTTACATTCTGATTCTTACAGCATTTATCAAATACATGAAACTGGAATATAGTAATTCTGCTGGCCCCCATACTTCCAGATTTTTCCATTCTAATTTGTTTTCTAGAGATTCATTACTGCTATTTTCTAATCATACAACACTGTTCCTCATTTGAAATCCTGATTACAAATCTTATCACTAGACTTGCACTTCATTTGCATGTCCTTCAAGATGCGAGTTGGAAATTACCGCACCTACTTGAGTCCTTTAAATTCTCAGTGTTTTGCTTCCACCTAGGTCAAAATAATTTCCATCTTTATTTAGCTTACTCTCGTTAACCTTTCCACTTTAGCTCGATGTTCAGCAGCAGCATTCTGATTGAATGCCGAGTCAGGACGCATCTAGTACTAAGACCAGAGACAGATTGTATTTAACCTTGGTCTGTGCTTGCTTCTTAGTACCTGTATTTCTCTAATTCTTCTTCCCTTTTGATATTTGTCTCAGTTTACTTACAATATATAATTTAGTCAAAGTTCTGAAGAATAGATAAGGAGGGGGGCAACCTTGTTATCCCTGGAAATTCCAATACGTGACATCCAGCTAGGCAGAGCACATCAAAACTCAGAACAAACGTTGCTGAAGTCCTTTATGTTATGTCAAATAGGAATACCTCAGAAATCCATTTGAGGAACATTGTGTGACAGAATACATATTTTAGATGGAACTTTATTACAAAATTAAATTTCAAGTTATGCAGTTATTTTCTTAATATTTTGTCTTCTTTGTGTCATATTATCCAATGACTGTTTCTGCAAACATCCTGACAGAGTTGTGCAATGTGTTATTTTTTTTTTAAATTGATAGAAGTTGCTCATAAGTGATTGGTCCTTTTCTAGATTTTGCAGTTTGATTCAAAACCAGTACTACGTATCAACAAGAAAGCAAGCGTTCAATTAGGAGATAAACTGTTTTAATTGATTTAAGAAATAACAGTCCAGGCCATTATAACCATATCACTACACATGCCTTCCCCCGCACCTCCCACCCCCCTATTCTTTTCCCTTTCACTTCTGTAACAACTGTTTTCCTAAAAAGAAAGGTGAAGAATAATTCAAGCAAATACAACACAGAGTATTTAAACCAGAATAGACAATGTACTAGGGTTCCTTTTTGTCTAAATTAATTGGTTATGAAACTTTCACACAGGGAATTTACTTGTCTAAAGAGAAGAAAAGATCAGGATTTCTTCTTCTGTGATTTGTAGATCTGAATATTTGAAGAATAAATAGAATTAGAGAGGAGTATTTGATAGATATAACATCTTTAAAAAAAAAAAGAGAAAAAACTGCAGACTGTTGAAAACTATTCCCAAATATAAAAATCAAGTTCATTGTACATTAGAACACCTATTCCTGACCTTTCATAAGATGTTAGCTTTTGAAGAGCTATCAAACGTCTGATAGCAGTCTGCTTCTATAGCTTTACAACATTTTTGCTGGTAAGAGTCTGTGATTACTGTAAAGACACACAATATTGTGTTTGCATGGAAGCAAATAAAACTTGACTAAGAACTTTTCAGCTAAAAACACAGATGTATTATTCATCTTGTATATTGGCTGAGAGGAAGAAGGGAAGCATTGAAACTGACACTTTCCAGATGGGTCAAAGCCGTGATTAAAGAACCAGACCAGAAATCGGGGGGAAGTGCCCAGCAGGATTGAAGTGCATTTATGGCATCCTCATGGGCAGACAGAAATGGGGCATTAATGATAAAATCTGCCTTGCAGCAGTTTGGGTGTCTGTCCATTCCTTTACCAAATGTTGTAAGTTGAACTTTTTTGGTTTTCAGTTCTCTCTTTCAGTCCTTGTAATCTACAGACAGCTCAGAACTTTTAAGTCTTGCCTATTAAATTTTATTATTTTAATTTTGATTTTGTGCATCCCATATGTACAGTCTGGAAACTTTCTTTGACTGGGGACTGATAGAGGCTTTTAACTCACAATACATGAATTGTTTCTAATGGTAACTTTGATTTCTTGTAACAACGGATATCATCAAATGAGAAAATGCCGCTTCCTGTCTTGCTGAGTTAAGACTTATATTATTATGACCAACAGAATTTGGGAATATGTTTAAAACGTCCAAAAGCCTTTTAATTACTTTTTCATTTTTCCCTTCAATTCCTTTACATTTCCTGGAATCCTTTTCTATTTATACGACATGTGTAAAAACATTTACATTTTGATGGTTTTCCCACTTCCCTTTTTTCTTACTTTTGAAAACATGAGAGGAAATTGTGTGTCTAAGAATTTCTATGCTAGACCCTGATTCAGTGTTCTGTTTCCATCAATGGCCAGTACTGTTTGTAATTGTATAAGGAAAGACTTCTGGTGATGCTTCCCTGCCTTGTTCTCTAGCCTCTAGAGAACTCCAGGAGAAAGCTTATATATACCACAGATAGTATTTTTGCATTTTAAAGTCTGTGTTAATTTTTGGTATCAATGGCATCCTATAGGAAAATGGTATGGATCTCTTTGCTACAGGATGCTGTGAATGCCAAAATTGCATTGCATTGTGTGTTAATAAATGAAGGTTCAAAACAAAGGAAGCCAACTGCTAATTTTATATAACTTACATATCTCTTTCATTCAAGGAGACATTGAATATTTATTCCCTCTTTACTTTCTTCAGAACACTCCTGAGTTCATAAACCTCATTGCCCTCAGTTGCCTTGAGAGACAGATGAGTTTCTTTTCCATTTCCGTCTCTCCTCTGCTAAAGAATCAGAACTTTATACCATTAAGTATTTTAGAGGATCACTGCTATGTCTGCACCCACCTACTAGCCTTCACTATTGTAGTGTTTCAAAAGGATTTAGGGATACAGCTGCTAATAACTATGTAGAGGCAAATGATTGCATGCGTATTACTTATATGAGAAAGATATGCAGAAAATGTGCCCTTAATAAATGAAAAATTCACAAACAGGACTACCAAACAGGGACTCTCTCAGGCTTTTCCCTTTCTAACCTAAACACTTTTGTGGTACCATTGTGTCAGGACACTAATCGCACATCTTCAGAGAAGTGAAACTTTGCCTGGACCTTCTCCAGGGATTTAGAACTGCACACTGCGCTCCGCAATCACCTCTCTGCAAATAGAGCAGGACGCCAGTTTTCTTAATACAGAGATATTGATGTTAAAAAGCCTAACGACCAAACTGTTGGACCTCTCATTGTAGTTGGTTTGGGAAAGTTTACTTGGTGTTCATTTTGTTGCTAAGAGCCTTCTATTCTTTACATCAGGATTCTTTCTGGGCCCACAGAAAATAGTCACCACACTTTCTACCAGTAGCAAACGCAGCTGTCACATTCCTTGTTTGCCAGGCAAGAGGGTTCTGTTTGGATATCAGTACTGCAAAAAAGGCTAGTTTTTCTGATGATCTAAATTTTCTAGTTGATTGCTCAATGGCTGTGGTCTTTATGAATTTCGTGGTTTTAAGCGCTTTCAGAATTTGAAAGAGGAGGTGGTGGGAAAGGAACAGAATAAAAGAAGACACTAGACTTTCTCTGTACCTGGCAAACATAGCTGACAGTCATGTCAAATTTGGCCTGATAGTTACACACATTATTCATGTCTGGGTGTTTATACGCCTGCTTACAGGTTGCTAAAGTTAAGATAGTCAAAAACTACAAGGAAGACACATACTAAGCAATTTGGGTTGTCCTTGATTTGGTTCTGTAATGATTTGCAAAAGACCCAACTCTGCAAGATATGGAACATATATGAGTTTTTCCTAAAGGTTAGAATATCAGTTCAAATACGTCTCTGTAAGCTATTACATTTTAAAATGGAAATTACTCTTAAGACAAAATTGCCAAATTATTAATTGGTATTTTTTCTTGTTTAAAAATACTGATTCTTTCACAGTTTAATCTGGACACTGGGAATTCACTATACCTGTGTTAAATGTTGTTGATGCTGAAAGAAATGTGCAAATACGAGTTAGCCCTGCTAGAAAGAGCCAGTGATTTATGTGTCCTAAGGCTCTAGTCCCTGGGAGGGAGAAGTTGTGTTGGTAGCTTTTGCACTTTAGCTGATCAGGGTGGAGAATTTTTAGGCCAGTGATTGGATCAGAACCAGATATTCTCATATTATTTATGTGTTCTTGAGTCAGAATATTAAGAATGGGTTTGTGTGTTTTAATAATACTAGCACTGATCCTTGAAAACAATGGTTAAGTTTCCAAAGGGCCCCAGGTTTAAATGCTTTGGAACATCATTACATCTGTAAGTATACATTTGGAAATGCATAGCGTGTATGTGTTTATGCACTGCTTATTCAGATTTTTATTCTTTTTTTCGGTAGTTACTTGACATCTTTCTTCCTCTCTGTCCTAGATATGTTAGTTCTGCCGTTGACCGTCAAGGAAGCACATCCATGAGGAAGGTAAGGGATTATAAATGTGCTATTAAAAAAAAAAAAAATCTCGAACAGTTCAATTCATTGTGTATTTTTAAAAGATACTTAAGATATCACAAACCTTGAAGTTCATCTATATAATGAAAGAGCTGAAACTAAAAACCTAGGAGTAATTTCCATATTGAGAAAAGTAGTTATTGCAGCCACAGCAGGTCAGTGCATATGCAGTACTTTTAGTTAAGTATCGAAGGAACCTTAGTATGTGTTCTTAGGCATTCTCCTTTGGCAGGAGAATCACAGAAAATGTCTAGGTTGGAAGGGAACTCTGGAGAGAAGGTTGCCCTGGAAGAAAAGGCAGTTTTAAAATCTCTCAAAATATTTAAGTGGTGTGAATACTATGATAGGGAGATACAAGATTAAAATTTTTAAAGATTTCTATGGTACCAATTTTTAAGGTCTTCAATGGAAAATATCCAGACATTATTTTTTTGTATTTTGACAAATATTTCATACATAGCCTTATTTATAGAATGCCTTTTTTTGATTCCAACTTAGCACTTTTTTCATGAAGTAGGTGCTAATTGAAAGTTGCCAGATGTCATTCTGCCTCCCAAATATTTGCGAAGTGAGGCTGACGACCATCTACAGTAGCGGAAGACGGATGACTAAATTTTTTGCAGTTTGCTAAAAGCTGCAGTTACATTTGCTGATATGTTACCTCTATCTGCTGATTGCTTACTGCCTCCACTGGAAAACACTTGGACCTGTGGTTGTTCCCAGGGATCCTGGTACTGCAAATAATCTAGTACATATAATGTGAGGAAATCAGAGCGATGTCCCTATGATTTGCCTACTTTGCTAGTGAATACATTGATGGCTGGGTTTGGAACTTGTTAATGGTTTCACTTAAAAACTGCTAAGGCTCAAAATAGCAGGGATACATTCAACCAGTTTTGCATTAGTAGGCTGGGTTCACTTCATCCTGACAGGTGACTGCATCTCTGGTCTCCAGGGCATTTTTTAAACATAGCATAACTTTTCATTTAGTGAATCTGTGACAGCACTCCTGCTACTACGCTGTGATTATGTTGAAGTCTCATTAATTTAGCTTCAGGTAACACAGATTCCATTTGATCACTTGTGTTTTTTCCATGGTGTGCTTCTTGTTAGGCCGGGGTGGGAGGCCCTGCATTTTGGTTACTGTTCTTTGTGGTTTTGAGATGAGAACTTGAATGCGGACAACCACAGTACGTTCTCCCATCATCTCTCTATTTCCCGTAGCAACTCTGTGTCATTTTGAAGTTGCAAGCTCTGACTGTTTTCTTACAGTGTCTACCACAAAGTTAATTATTTAGCCATTCCTTTATCTCTCAGAATATAAGGCTTGAATTTTGTAAGTTAGCAGTGCTAATTAAATACTGATTGCC
The DNA here is from genome assembly GCA_013400055.1 of Nycticryphes semicollaris. Lineage (NCBI taxonomy): Eukaryota > Metazoa > Chordata > Aves > Charadriiformes > Rostratulidae > Nycticryphes > Nycticryphes semicollaris. The sequence continues at coordinate 931,963 of VXBJ01007013.1, read as the reverse complement.
AAGTTATTGCAAACTTTTCACTTTCTCTAGTTTTCTTGCTTTGAATACACTGTATGTGTGCATAAACAAAACATGGTAAGGCTAATTTACTTCCATTTTTAAAAAAGTTAGTATTTCAACTCTTCTTGATTTGTTGTGCTTGTATTTTCATTCTTTTAAAAACTTTCCTGTTGAATGATGCATACCAGTTTCCAGTGACTATCCCAATGCATATACTCTCCATTTTTTCCATTTTTCTTGCAGTTCTTTATATTTAATCACATATTAAAACTGTAATTTTACTATAGAGGTTTATTTCATTGCTATAATTTATAACCTCAATTGTGGAAAAATTTGGTGATCTCTTTTTCAGAAACAGATGCCTGCCATGTCCTAAGGCATTTTTATACAGAAAGAGGAACATAGATTGTTTCAGTGACAGTCACCACAGAACTCCAGTTGGCACAATATGACTGACCAGTAGTGTGTCTAACAATAATCAATTAAAAAAACCCCTGTTGCTGTGCATCTTTAATACTTTCTCACAGACTGACTTTAGTTTTTTCACTTTCTTTTTTTTTTTTTTACTGCAATTCCTGTAGCACAGGAGCAAGCATTAATCTTTGTCTTCTCCAGTGCTAAAAAGAAAGAGATACATTTGCAGCTATCAAGTAAACGGAGAATCTCTACTGTCTTATGGCGATACAGTGCATAAACACTTACAGAGCTTGTCACCTGTCAGAACTACAATATTTTTGTGAAGCATTCATATACTGTGACTGACTGGGAGAACAGGCTGAGATAAAGAGAACACAGAAAGCTGTTGTTCTCCTAGGCAGCTCTCTCAGGAGTAAAGAATTGATGACTTGAGCAGGTCACTAGAAATGCTCATGCTGTTCAACGCTGTAAACTGCCTAATTTGCAGAAGGGTTACAATTAGGTCTGTGCATGTGCAAAACAACTCCCCCTCCCTCCACTTTTCCATTCTTTTCACTTTCGCCACTCCAGTAGTTGCTTTTCTATAGTGCTTAAGCTGTAATCCTTCATTATTCTAAATATTAACTAAAATTTTTAAACTTATTACCATCCTCAGTTATTTAAAATTTTAATATTGTGAAATTTAAGCACTCATTTAATATGTTGCACCACAGTTATTAATAAGGACTTTTGTAAGAAGTGTTTGCTTTTGACTGTGTGGGGAGGAGCTGCCTAAGGCAGGGTAGGCAGGCAGATGATCTCCGGGAAAAGGTAATTATTTGTAGTCATACCACTAGTTAAGGCAACATGGGTATATTCCTGTCAGTGACTGAGACACCTTTCTTCTAGGCCCCCTACTGAGGCTGTGTTCCATCTGTCACAAAGGCAAAGTCAAGAAAATTAAAAAGATGGCCCTTTCTATGATACCCTTTGTGTGGATCTGCTGGTTTATCACACTGGTTTTTCTACTCATAATGGTAGCATCAGTTGCCAGTCAGGCAGCAACTTCATTGTGTTGACCTGTAACTTTGCCCCTAGCTTTTACATGTTTGAGGTACCGTCAAGTAGCCCTTGTTTTAAAAGAATTAAATAATGAGATGCTTTTAGGATTTTCTTAAGAATCTGCGACAATTTTATAATGCAGCCACAAAAGAAAGAATATTTTTTTTCTCCTCAGTTATTCAGATGACCTAGGTACCTAACAGACTTAATTGTTTCCTATGGTTGGAAACAACTAAAAAATGTGACTTCAATGTGAAATTGAGCATGTGACTTTACATATAAACTATATTGTTTGTGGTGGATGTTTCTTTTTGAATGAATATTTGTATAACTGTCTCATGTATACCTGCAACATAGTATTATTCATTTTATTAGATTATTCATAGGATTTTATATCCTTTGTTTTCAAACTACCGCATAACTATTCATGCAAAGAGTCCTTAATGATTTGATTGCAATAGTAATTAATAACTGAAAAAAAAAATGGTATTTTAATTTGCAGGTTCAGTACAGTGTTGTTTTATTTATATTTGTAACTGTTATAAGAGAAAAATGACAAAAATGAGATCCTGTGATAACTGATTCTATGATAACTAAGCATAAGACAACCATGGAGATGGTAGTGAATGCCAACTGCTTCATGTTACTACTATTACTGCATTGGTTTTTCATATTATTTTTTTTCCTTACAGTCATTCCATTACGCTTCCCTCAGGGTAAAAAGCAGAAAATGGTCAAAAGGTAACTTATTTCAGTTAACACTTTGAAACTAGAAAATGAGACTTTTTCGCTGATAATAAGTGATCTGAATCAAATGTCAAAGTTCAATTTAATTCAAACATTTCTAAATTTGATAGTAAACACCAAAGTAAAATACCAAATAAATGTGTTATAAAGGTATAATATTGCTAGACTCAATGGTACAATTTCCTCTGACTTAAGCAGAAGATAGGGAGTATCTATATGTTTTGCCATTTCCATTTGCTCTCTTTCTTCGTCTATTCATGGCCTATCTGAGAATGTTAAACCAATAAACATATGAAAAATAGTTACAGCATAATAAAGTCATATGAAAGTATATGGCCACTGAGCTCTGCTCTTTTTATCCTATTTGCTGGTTTAGTCTCCTTTCTCTGGAAATTTTCCCTTTATTTTACTATACAATTTTAATTCCTTTTGAACCTGACCAGGACACAGCACAGTATATTACTTCAAGAAGGGCAAAACGTTAAGAGCTTGGTTGCAGAATGTTGCAGGAAAAGGATGGTCGTTTGATGTTATCTATATTTCTTCACTGTTTCACAGCTGTAGGACAAATATAATGTTGTAGCAACAAGAACTTGGTTTTTCACAGAAAAATGTCTAATATTTTAAGGAAATTTTGTACAGAGTCTTTTTCAGGAAAAATTACACCCTAATTAAGAAAAAACCCTGTGCTTATTGATATTTACAAGGCACACTAAAATTTTAAGCCTTTCAATTAGAATGTATTGAAGTACCAATGACACAAACCCCAGCTTTTCCTGTTGCTGTGCCTTTAAATAGGGTGCAGTAAAGTTAAAGCACTGTTTCCAGCTAAATTCAGGACAGAAGAAATGTAAGCATGTGCATTTTTATGGAAGTGGATGATCTTTCTTTTTTATTGACTATAAATATTGACTATAAAACATGAGTTAAAAACTCCCAGAATTTGACAGGCCTTCTATTGCTAAAGGTAGTAACAGAAGATATACAGAGGAAGTAGTGTTTACATCTGTAGACAGATTAAATCATGCTCTGAGTTTCAGATTGAGGGCTAAATGAATAGAGTTTTACTTTGGGATGATGATGTCCATCTTAATCAGATAAAAATGCAGCCCTAAGAGCTGCATCTCTCTAGAGATTAAATAATCCAGTGCATAAAACAGGCCCTTTTTATTTTGTGGTGAAACCAAAATTGCAGAGCGTTGGAGAATTTGGAAATTGTTCATTCAGTCTCCTCTCCTTGAAACAGCAGAGGATTTGGCTTGAAGGATTTTGAATTGAATCATCATTAAAAATTAGAGTGTTTCTATTAAGAAGAACAGTTCTTTCAGTCAGTGAGATGTCTCACACTGTTGTCACATTCTCAGGGAGCTCTCTAACGAGTGGGAGCAGAAGACGGATTTCGTGCAAAGACTTGGGGCACGGAGATTGTGAAGGCTGGCTGTGGAAGAAAAAGGATGCCAAAGGTTATTTCACACAGAAATGGAAAAAGTACTGGTTTATTCTGAAGGATTCGTCCTTGTACTGGTACACAAACCAGAATGTAAGTACACTGTCTGTTTGGAGAAAGCCAAAATTAAACCTTAAACATTGTAATTCTTTTGAATAAAGTCTATTTTTACTACATGGTAGGATATGTTAGTAAAAAAAAAAAAATAGGCAGTTAGTAAACTGCTACTTTGTCAGGTCTGGGTTATTCTAGCTGGAAATATTTCCACTGAAATTATTTTTTGAAGTCTCCAAAGTCCACGTCCATGCCTAATAAAATAGCAGATGCTAATGGCAATCTCAAAGAAATGAATACATCAGTAGTTAATACCTTTTCCACAGGTATTATTTAATTGGACTACCAACGTGTTCACGTGCAGCTCTGCTTAGTTTCAGTTGTGTGGGGAGATGCATGCAGCATAACCATTCATGTTAGTTAAGTGTTATGTGAAGCAGATGTGGAAAATCTGAATTTGTAGATCTCTTTTTCTGAAAGTTATTCTTATATAGATGTTCCTCTTCCTTCTTGCCGAATTAGTCTGGAGTTTGCAGTTTCTGATGTGTAAAATGCTTTTCTTGGTGAAATGTTACTGAGAACCACTGGGCTTATGCTTGTGCAATCTGCATATATGTAGGAAAAAGTATTGGAGGATAGAAGTCAAAAATCATTCCATCTGTATGCATTGAGCCTCAGTGCCTGATCTAAACTGTCTGCGTACAGCCTGCTTTCATTACTGATATTTTAGTGCAGAATTTCTACTTTCTTCAAAAGGACAATTTTACTAGCACAATTATCCTTAGTTTTAGTATTTTCTTGTCAGCCAAAACCAGTATTGTTTCAAGCTGTGGATGATAAAGGACTTCAAGTTTTGTGTTGTATGTTTTGTTTGTATGACATTGTTACGTGCAAGGTGGTAGTCATTATGTATCCTGCTGATTTTCAGTCTGTTGTTTACAGCCAAGCCATAATTCCTAGTACACTTCCTGGTACTTTTCAAAAATCTGGCTGATGTTAATATGTCTTCTTGCTTTTCCTGGTAAATTACCTCAAAAGAAGCAGAAAGTGACAAGAGATACTGTCTAGTTATTACTTTTCCATTTAATCACTGGTGAGCTCGCTGTAGGAACCTCCTCAATTATTATTAGCAGGGCAGATGGTCTGCGCAATGGTGACTTTAAAAGGAGGCATCCACAAACAGTTTTAAAATATAGACTATATAATAAGGAAACTGAGTCTTCTCGGTAGTTGTTGATGTCTTGAATGCTGTTTTCAGTGCAGTATTTGGGGCTGGAACGTTTTCTGTAATCTTCAGCAAAGGGGAATTAGGATAACTGCCACTAATTAGGAAACTGTCAGTTTAGGTACTTCATAAAAGTTATTAGCATTATATGATGAAGTAAAAATACGTTTTTTTGTAAGTGAAAACATTATGGAGAAAATAGGGTCAGTATTTCGATGGTATGGCTGTTCTTAGTGTAAGACCCAAATGGCTACTGCTCACTTCTCTCTTCTTTATGTTCTTCTTCACCATCACTTTCTCCTTTCTTTTGATAGGATGAAAAAGCAGAAGGATTCATTAGTTTACCTGAGTTCAGAATAGACAGAGCAATTGAATGCAGAAGAAAACAGTAAGTAATATGTCAATTATGTTTATAAATTAAGGGATCGCTCTTGGAGGTATTCTGTATATAGTACTGAAAATTTGTAAATCACAGAGAAGGAAGAGACACAAAACCCCTTGAAATCTGTATAGAATACATAATAGATCCACTTAAACTTTAGTGTTTCTCTTTATTGTAAAAGATAGAACTTAATGTAAATTCCATAACTCTTTCCAGACTGCCCAGTTACCATTTCAGTTAAATAAGCAAAGCAAAAAAATAACGAAGAAGTTAGCCAAGAGATAAAACTTTCTTTGGTTCAGTATAGTCATCTTGACAAACCTCAAGCATGCAAAAAAGCAATTACCATTGGAAATATCACTAAAAATATCATAGCAGGGGATGGTGAATGTAATCTCTGTTTTCTCCTTTATGGAAGAAGCTTAGTTACCCAATATTGTGTTATTCTCAGCTGCTAAAATATTTAGGTTCCATATGCAAAATTAACATTGTATTGTTCCTTATGTGCACATTGCTCCTGCTGCATTATGATCCCAGTAAAAAGCATATGCTAAGCTTTACCACCCTTAAAGGCTTATTCAGTAACAGGCACCCACTGGAAATTGTTTGCAAGCAGTGTTAGGGCTGGAATGCATAGCTGTCAAACAGCAGGTTCAACAGAACAGTTCTAATGCTCTGAGACTAGCACTGCCAGTATTTCCTGGATTATTTGCATGTCTTCTCTTCTGTATGCTGCATCTGGATTTTTAAAACTTGCTGCCATGAGGACCTACATACTATCTTACTAAAGCTTTCCAGGTTATAACTAACTATCCTGAATTTTTGTTGTGCAGTTTTGGTCCGAGGACTGTAAGTCCTACAACTATGATCATGTGTACAATAAAAATACTGAAGATATGAATTACAATAGAGACTAATCATAAAAACAAACCTCTTCAATTCCTTGTTCTTTTCAGGAGATATTATTACAGTCTGTCTGAGAATTAGAAGACAGTGCATTTATCCTTCTATTACTCCTTTCAGCTGAGGGCATCGCTATAGAAATTAAACACAAACTGAGCACTATCACTTCCTCTGAGAAATAAGTAGACATTAATAATGATATTGAATAAAAATCCAGGAAGAATAATACCCTTTTGTTAGAATATAAAACACTTAACCAATTTCAGTGAATTAACCAAGATCAAACAGAAGGTCGTGGTGCACAGCTAGAAATAGCTTCCAGAGCTTTGCAACACTTTCCCTCAGAACACTTCTTAGAGAACAATTTCTGTAGGGTATATGCACAGGAAAAAGTCTAACTAAAACTTTGCACACTACTGAAAACTGAGTACCTTCAGGCTTGGAATCCTTTCAAAAAGAGGTAGATCCAAGGGTAAAAGAATAATGAAGAGACTGATAGTATTCCCTTTATTCACTGAGCTGAATTTCTTCTCGATTTCTTCCTTCATGCCTTCATTTATATATTTCCCCCATCATAAAAACTACACCTTACATTTACCACTATTTTACGTGCTCCTCTGAAAACTGCAGAGACAGTAAATGCAGTGTACGCTCACTAACATTTCATTACATCCAGCATTTGTGAGTGGAGGCCCCTGCTTGTGCTGCACCCAGTGCTAATCCAGAGCCTCTAGAAGCACATTCTAAACATGGTCTTGTCCATCCTCTTCTGTCTTGTCTCACTGAGGATGGGTTGTGAACAGGATCGCCATCACGTGATTCCACAGAAAAGCTAATGGTTCTGGTGAGCCCAGGGAGAACTTCCTGTGGTTTGATTCTTCTGCACTCCTTTTACAAATAAAATAGAGGTCATGGTGACCCATTCTGACCCAGCATATTCTGGAAAAGTTCTAAATCACACTTCATTATTCTCCCTGCTGGACTAGAGGAAAACATTTCAGTGAGGATTTTCTTGCCTCCTTTTCAGAGAGTTGGGGAAAGACAGATTTTACAGGATCCGTTCTCACTTCTTTCCATTTTTGGCTTTTTCACTGAATAGGGGGTTTTTAGTTGATGCTGGAACGTAACCTAAAATTCATTGCTATTTTCAAACCTGAAAATATAAATCTGGTTGTGTTCTTACTCACTTCTATTTGATTGAGTAGATTTCAGCATTAATGCAAAAGCTAATAAAGCAGTTACCTTGACAGTTAAATAAAGACAGGGGAAAGCAACCTAATTATTTCCTATTTTTACTTTTTGGTAGGTTAATTTGTTTTATTAACTGCCTGAAAATTATGATTAGCATTTTAGTGCATAAAGAAGTTTATCTAAAATCAGTCTTAGTTTTCTTTCAGCTCTCAGAAGAAAACTAAGAACATTTTGACACTCAACTTGGATTTCTCCTCAAATTTCCATTATTTTCAGAGCCACCAACATGAAATGCTCAAACCTGAATGAACAAAAGAATTTGAAGTCTGATGAGTATAATGAATAGATTTGTGTTTTCCACTGTTCTGTCTGTTTTATAGAAGGACTGATGCCCAACACTGAATGAAATAGCCCTAAGGAAGCTTTCATAAAATATATATTAATCGAATGCATTATTCTGTATGGTTTGATGATTTGCCTCACTAATCCATTTAATGAAGGGATCCTGATTATTAAAAGAATCATGGCATTATCACAGCCTGGTTCAGCTCTCCAGGCTGTATTTGAGTGTAGAATGACCTTGTTCCTGTGACAGGGGGTTTCTTGCACTGACAGTGAAAAACTTTCAATTGCTTTTAGGCAACACCTGTATCTTCATGATTAAAAATGATCCTACTGTATTAGAAGTCTTAGTTATTTAAGTTTTTGTGTGATGTGGCGTGACATGAATAACATATTATTTTCAAATATAATTATAATGCCCCATGATGAAACTGATGCACAAGACTAAAGATTGATGGAACTAGGTATATAGTTAATGACTTAACTAGTGCTTTGCATGAACTTTCAAAAAATCTCCACCTAATGAAAATTTTCCTTGCATAATTAATGCAAATTTAGGTCTTAAATTTATGAGACTATATGCTGTACTGTTGGCACTTGATATTGAAACTGTACAGTCAGAATTCTATATAAAACGTCATGGATATAGTCTAGGTAGACTTAAAGTTATATCTTAAAAGTTGCTACAGTTTCAGTATTTTTTTATTACTTCTTCTGAAATGGACTTGACAGTCTTGGTAGACAGGAAACCAAACATGAGCCACCTGCAGGGCCCCGCAGGAAAGAAAGCAGGCAGCTTCCTAGGCTGTGGTAGCTGGAGGGCAGCCAACAGATGAAGGAAGAGATTATTCCCTTTTATATTTCCTTTTACTTGGTACTCATTACACTCCATCTAGATTACTGCATCCAGTTTTGGGCCCTCCAAAAGAAGCCAAAGGTAAAAATATAGGTATCATTCTTCTGCATTATTCATATTCTTCTATACATCTAGAATGATTTCCCTGGAGAGTTTTATGTAGTTCTTAATGCTAGTGTGTCTACTGCTTCTCTAGTAATAATCTTTGTGACGCTTCTGGGAGATTAAGATGGATTTATTGTCACGTTTTCCAGCCCAGAAACATGACTGCAAAACATTTACATCAAAAGTTTCCACAGAAATGGTACTTCCATTTCATAGCAACGAAGATCTGTTTTTTTCAGAGTTTGTGAATATGTAACAGGGCAATACATGTTGCAGCTGTGAACCCTCACCATGTCAGATTATCAGAGTATCAGGCAAGAAGATACTAAGGAACATTCATGTAGTAACCAATTATTAAGCCTGTTTGCTGTGACTTAGCACAAAAGTAAAACTCCTTTGCATAAGCAGGAAGACCTGCAGAATTTAGCTGATGTACCTTTGAAAAAACTCTTGCTCTTTTGGCATTTTGTGGCACATTCACAAATTCCGTAACAACCTCAACAGAAAGTGGCCTTATGTTTTGCATAATCCTGATTCCCCTCTCCAGCAAGTCCACTTGTAACCTAACTGAGATATGGTTCCTGTGAGAATGTAATATTCAAATACATAATCATAGATTGAATCAGATTACAAGAGCATGGTGGAACTAAATTTAAGATCTGTTTATTGCAGTGAATTCTGAAATGTTGCTCTGAAATATAACTCATATATTTATATATATTATATAACTCTGAAATATTCTAACTTTTAAAAGGCTGACTTTGAAACCCCAATATTGGCATTTTAATGCTTTTATGTATGTAGATTTCCTGTCCAGGAAAATAATCCTATTTACATGTAGAAACTCCATCATGTGATATTCTAACAGCATTAATCAAAAGGATTAGAATCTTTAGATCGACCACGTAATCCTCTCCAATTCGAGTCAATACTTAAAGCTCAGGACTTGGAAGATGGTCGGGCAAGAAGGTGGAGATGTTGCAGGGACTTCAGCCCAACTGAAACCAGGGTGCTGATTTCGTAGTAAAATGCATCAGAGAAAACAGCATATCATGCTCAAATAGTATAACAATGCAAAAGTCTTTGTTTACAAATTACTTTCTATTCTGAGTATTAAAAATTAAGTTCTGTAAGGAAGTATAGTATTTGTTAATTACTGTGTAATTAATAAGGTGTAATGTACCACTCTAATATATGTGTGTGGGCATAAAGACATATATAGAACTATTTCACATTTTGTACTCGAAGAGGGATATCATCTGTTTTGCTAGAGCAGTTGGAGTTGCTGGTAGTCAGCTGGCATAAGGGGAATAAAATGTTCCCCATTCAGAAGTAGACTAAGAATGATAAGAGTATTTCACACTAAAATCATACTACATTAATCGGGTAAAATAAATAATAAATTTGATCAGAGTATACTTCAAATAGTATTTATGTAATGATCAAAATCTCTTGCATTAAAATCTTAAAATTCAATATGTATAATTAACAAGCCTCTGCCATCTAGTGGGCATCGGAGAAGTTTTCTCCCTATTCGGGATTTGCCATGTACTCACTATTTTCATTGGCAAAATACAAGTAGCTAGGGAGATGAGTATCTGCAGTTGAAATTATCAATGCTCAGATGCCAAAACAATAATTAAATACCTCCAGTTATCTTTATGACAGGTGGTTTATGACCCTGTGTGCAAAGGCAAACTTACCCTTAATGTAGCTCTAATCTCATGAAAAAGGAAACTGCACACAAATAGAGCTTTGCTGTTACCTCCTCCTTCTGTAGAATTTTTTTGTTAGGGGAGCCTCTTACTGTATACACATTTGTTTTAATAATATATATAAGAAAATCTGTGTGCCCAAGTGAAGCTTCCTCAGCTTCCATTTTTGTCTCTGGAAACTGCAGTAAATCATAGTAATTAATAAAACACTCATTTGCATTTAAGCTATTAATAGTAGAAACGTTGCATCACAGGTTTTTCATAATGGCATGTGTAATGATTCCTAATCTCATTCTTATGTCTGGTAATTACCATATAAATGTCAGTATTTTAATGTAAATGTTAGGAATGATAGTGGCAGGTTTTTTAACATTTGCCTACTAATCAAAATAACAATCTTTAATGCCTTGAATTTGTGGTTTCCTTGTTTTAGTTATATTGACTGGTTTTAGTTATATTGACACAAAACTGGTGTAAGAAATATGATTATTGTTCTTACTAGTTTTCAAATAACTGCTCAACTGAGGGAGAGCTTAGGAATTATGCCATATAAACACATTAATAAAAAGCATTTTTATGTGAATTTAATCATCCATGCTGTAAGATTTTGATCTTGATTGATCTCATGCATGTAGTCTGAATGGACTACAGTGCAAGTAGAGATGTCTGTATATAGCCAGCCTAAAATGAGAACCAGGCCTTGTCTCATGAAATCAGTAATACAAAATTGACTTACACTGGCCAAGCGGTTGGGGAAGGAGTTGACATTTGAGGAAGGAGAAGGAATATTAGCAACGCATGGAACAATGTCAGTCTTTGTTGACCTTTTGTCATCCTACTATTCAGTACCTCAGGTCAGTAGAGCCAAGAATATAGTACACTATACTACTAATATTGTCCTATTACAAAAATCGAGTTAAACCTGTTGTGATATGCTTTTGGAACCATTCCAGTGATTTCTAATTTATCTTGCAGTTTTCAAAGAACTTCATTCTGTAAATAAACATTGCATAAATTTAAAATAACCAAGAGGGATGTGAGAGGGAGAACCCCACCCTAAGTAACTAGGACTTCTTGAGTCAAAAGCTATCTGTGAGAACAAACTGTGGAATAAAAAAATAATAGATAAATAGAATTTACCAGAAATTGTAATGTAACAATTAACATAAGGTTTAAATTTAAATATTGGCAACTCTGTTATTTGTTGTGTGGAAGATGAAGAAGCATTAACTATTAAAAACTTGTGATGATTGCAGGAAAGATACAGCAAAGATTAGTAGAGTAAGATGAAAAGTACTTGGGATATGGTTGACTTTAGAGTAACTTGATGAAGCAATTGCTGGAATTAGAAGTGCCTATTTAAAGAGTTAAGGCTACCGAAGGAACAACTTTATTATTGCCTACTTCCAAACAAAGAAAACCTGCCACTTATATTCCCTAAAACTTTCTATATTGCTTTTGTGAAATTCAAATTGAATGAAGATTATAATTAAGGATTAAAAATATATTGTATCTAATTTAGGAAACATTATTTAAGTTTATTCTACAGATTTTATAGTCTTATGAATAAGTAAAGAAGTAAAGATAATTTGAATGCTGTATGTTAAATGTCGTCTCCAGTTGAATGCAAACACTGGTTATTCATCTTTATATTTCTTCTCTTCCTCATTTATTAGCATCAAATAAAATTTGGATAATGCACGTATATCTTAAGAATCAAAGTTCAAACAAAGATATGAGACAGTTATAACACATAAGTTGGCAGCCCTCTGTATTTCTTTGAGTAGAACACAAACCACAACCATCTAAATATGTGAGAAGAGGTGGGGGGATCAAAGTCTTATTCCTTTAGAGAATTTCAAATTCACCCAGAATTTTTTTAGATGTATAGCATCACTGGCTACTGAAAAGATTTGCATTTCTAAGTCATTCAAGGGCTTTTGAAATTTTTACAAAGCACCAGTTTGGCTCGCAAATATAGATGCAATCAGGTCAGCAGGAATCCATCAGTAAGATTATCCAGCAAGAGATTCAGGCTGAAGATTGAAACTGCCTATGGAACATGTAACATACTGAACAATTGTAGAGCAGGTCAGTTTTGTGCATTTGTTGATAAGCTGTTCAAAAGAAAATGCATTTTTTTATTCTTTGTGCTTATTTTTGTAGTGCCTTCAAAGCATGCCACCCCAAAATAAAAAGCTTCTACTTTGCAACAGACTGCCTTGAAGAAATGAATAGGTAAGTTCTGTGTCATGGTACTCCAATAATTGAAAATAATATTTCATGTCACATAGAAATACACTCTTGGAGCATGATGTAATGCTGATTGATAGTATTCTCAGTACAGTCCACTTAGTCCACCCTTGATTTTAGTATGTAGAGCATTACACTGTGTGGCTCGTTTTATGTTCGCTGAAATTTTCTCACGTGGCCCAATTCTGCAAAGGTGTGTTGGGAAAGTTAGTTGAGTTGGTCTCATCCACACTCATTAGTAAGTTTGGGTTTTAATGGTTTATCACATTTTTAAACTTAAAAGCTTATCACACTTTTAATTTTTTGTTAATCAAGGCTGGGAAGATTAATATGGAATAAAATTTTCTGGGATATAAAAGCAGTGGTTTATATAAATGCTTTATAACCCCAGACAGCAACTAGGACCATGCAGCCACTCACTCACTCCCTCCTCCCAGCTGGGATGGGGGAGAGAATCAGAAGAGTAAAAGTGAGAAAGGACTTGTGGGTTGAGATAAAGGCAGTTTAATAAGTAAAGCAAAAGCTGCACACGCAAACAAAGCAAAACAAGGAATTCATTCACGACTTCCCACTTCAGCCATCCCCAGGGAAACAGGGCTCCCTCACATGTAACAGTGGCTTGGGAAGACAAACACGATCACTCTAAACATCCTCCCCTTCCTTCTTGTTCCCCCAACTTTATGTGCTAAGTATGACATTCCATGGCATGGAATAGCCCTTTGGACAGTTTGGGTCAGCTGTCCTGGCTGTGTCCCCTCCCAGCTTTTTGTGCAGCCCCAGCCTACTTGCTGATGGGGCTGTGTGAGGAGCAGAAAAGGCCTTGACAGCTCAGCAGCAACTAAAAACATCATTGTTTTTACCCCAAATCCAGAACAATAGCTGCTAATAAGAAAGTCAACTCTGTCCCAGCTGAAACCATGACAAATGAATAAGTACCAAAGCTCACACTGAAGGCTATATCCACATGATGGGATAAATAGTTTTAAGTTAGCTCTGCTGATAATCCATAGGAACGTCATGTGACCTAAAGCCAGACAAAAGCAATTTGAAGTCATTTTTTTTAACAGGAATGGGATTGAACTATTGACATATACTTATTTTTCATGCCAGAATTAAAAATAAAAAAAAAAAACAACCCCAAACCAATACAAAAAAAAACACCAAAGAGCATTACCCACAACAGAAAACACAGTAATAATTAATTTTATTCGTTGCATCACTGTCCTAACAAGGAACACAAGGAACCGAGACTAGCAAAGTTCAATTTTGGCATTGCTATGTGTTTTTAAATGCCCTTGGATGTGCTGGGAGGACATTCATTCTTGACTGGACAAAGCAGTGAACAACCTGATCCAACATTAAAGTTGGCCTCGCTGTGGGTGAGAGGTGGGAAGAGACAACCTCCTGAGATCTCATCTAACCTAAATGACTCTGTGTTTCTGTTGTGTCATTCAGTGATGAAGGCAGAGGTTAGATAAAGATGGGAAGGTACCTTCGATCCTCAGAGTCAAATGTTCTACCTCCTTCTGCTACTTGAGTAATTTGTTTATTCCCAGCTGAGGTAAAAAGCAAGGACACATGGGACAATGTTACTGTGCTTTGAAGTCTTAAATCTTTCCTGGCATAGACTGCTAAAACTTTGAGATTTAGTTCTTTCTGTTTGCAGACTTAGAAAGACACAACTACCTCAAGATACAGATGGACTTTTTTTCTTTGGAATGCTAACATCTTCAAATTATTTTTAAATTGAACATCTATATTCTCTAGTTTACATGTCCCTTCAAGAAATAGTGCATTTGATGTATAAGACTGGCTGTATTGAAACATTTCAGGGAAGTTCATGATGAGATTCAGTTCTCAGGAGCATCTCACTGTGGCTAGCTATCATTTTTAGGACCTAAATTTGCTGAAAAAATATTTTTTCCAGTTTCATTGTTCAGAAATATAGCATGGCTGAGCTTTGTTTGGTCCAAAATTGACATGAGGATCTTCTACTGTTTTTAACTATGCACAGTTTTAGCTACTTCGATAGCTATGATTTGTTGAAGTACCATTAATCATATCTTTCTGCTGTACCATAAAATGTTCTGACTCAAAGAAAACCAGGAAGTCTTGACACACGTTCAATAAACTGCTCTGACAATATTCATCGATTTTTCTACACTGGGGAGCCAACGAAGCTGTCTTTACGACAGTTTACAGCCTCTGTGGAGCATAACAGTTGGATAGGTGCCAGGATGTAATATACTCTGTGTTAGTTTGGAATTTACAAGAGCCTTTTCCCTGGCGTTTTGGGTTTTCTTCCCATGAGAAAAGACAAGGGGTGAACTTCCTCTTGACGTATTTTTATGCAGTATTTTTTCTTCAGAAAAGCTGTTCCTGTTGCAATTCACTCAGCCCAGGTGACGGTTTATTGTGCTACCTCTGTAAATTCCCTGGGCATACCTGCAGCCTTTACATGCTCTCTGGAATGCCTTCTCCCAGATACCCTGTGTGAAACTTGAAATGAGTAAGAAAGATTCATAGATGGAAAATATACTTAAAATACTAATTTCACAAATCTCTGTCTTCCCAGCGAATTGCTAACCATGTCATCTGAGGAAATAGGGCAAATACTCTGCATGGTACCTCACTCCTGCTGCCACCACAAAATTTAACTGGATTTTCTATGCTGACAGAAGGGTGCAGAAGGCTGCACTGAAAAGTAAAGAAGTAAAGGGGGAAAAATATTGAGAGGAACACAGCATTTGGTTATTCATTGTGTTGGGAACTCATACCTTTTCTTCAGCTGCATTTTTCACCAGCTTTTGTTTTAACAGCCATTTTTACAATTTCTTGCTTCATATTCACTGTTTAGTAATTTTTTTCCACTCCAGAATATTTTAACCTGCCTTTAATATTGCACTGCTGTTGAAAGAATTGTTTACCAATGGGTAGTAATTGATTTGTATGTAGTGGGTAGAGTTACTCTCTTGTAGCTGTATTTTGCCTGCTGTGTTGCATGGTGCAGGCTTCAGTTAGCAAAATTGATGGTCATGCTGTTTTGTCAGGTCTAACATGAGCATAGTTGTGTTCTTAGAAATTAATTAATAATGAAATTGATGAGGTCATCTTTTGCCTGCCACCATCACGGGGTACTCCAAGCTTGTTAAAGACCTTATTTCCCAGAAGTGCTTCTTCTATTACCATACCATGCATAACCTGTTTACAGCTTTAATACTCCTAAGGAAATCAGCACTGAATTTAAAATTCAGTTGTTTTCCAATATATACTTTATTTAAAACTTTTGTGTGATTGAAGTATGCAATGAAGTGCATTCACAATCTTCTCATAGACTCCAAATATTAAATTTTAAAAAGTACCTATATTAGGCTGAATGGTTTGATCACATTTGATTTTAATAACTGTGTTAACTTTCCAATTTTAATAAATCCCATAAATTTTTTACATTCCTTCAAAATTCTACCAAATATCTGCTGCCCACTGAAACAGAATGATGACTGATTTTATAGGGGTCACCTCCAATGTTTTCCAAAAAAATACCTGAAAGATTCTAACATGATATTTCTCTTCAAAGAAACTGTTTGAAAAAATAAGTATTCTGAATTAAATATCTACTTATTATAATCAAGTTTTAGGGTGCATATCCTCTGTATTTTTATGTATGGAATATAACGAAGCAAGTCACTGGAGGTTTTCCTTAAACTATCCTGTTTATTGCTGAAGTTCATTCAGCCGTCTTCCTTAAATTTGAGGCATAGTAGTCTCCTTTACAGATCTTGGCATACTCATATGGTGGGCCAGTATTAATGCATCTTTAAGTTTTTATATTCTTTCAGACTTAACTTACAAATAAGGTAACACCTAGGAAAAGGTCTGGGCAGCTAAAAATTTGAGACATATGTCCATATGTCTCAAACATTGCCCCTCTTAAACAAGAGTTCCTGGGGAAGTGAGCAGGAGACTAATGACATCAGATCTGTCTGTACTCATTTAATAGTTCTTTAAGAAACAGAGCCAAGTAAGTTATTAAAGAGTTCTTACTCCCCAGTCCCTTACCAGCCAAAAAGCAAGGAGATAATTCTGCAGCATATGAAAGGTACTTTTCAAACAGAAACCCCTGAAATGGAGCTTCCCAATGGTGTTGTAAGTAAATAAACAGCAGCTTTTACCCTTCTTCCTTTATGTTCCTATACACTTGTTTCAAATCCAGGAAAAACAGTCTTGCCCGAGGCCATTTCAGTCCTCTAATTTATTGTTCTCACATAAAAGCTCGTAAGTTGCAGCACAAGTAAAACAACTTTCTGATCAGAATTAGCTGCAGGCCCCAGAGACTGGATGAAACCATGATGTATATGGGAGTGAACAGGGCAATAGCACAGCTACAGGGCTCTATCTGAGCAAAACACTACACCAGGAATTTCTGTAAGTCTTCAAAATGTCTTTTTTTGGCTAGCCACCTAACTCCTCCTTTTTACAATTTATGGACTACTTGCCATAGACTTGTGAACTGCCACAAGTAGTTATTCCCCCTTAATAAGTTTGAGAGACACTGTTTTATAACATTACACTAGAAGAATTCAAAGGAGTTAACAACACACAATTGCAATTATCCAGTATGCAATCCAAATTAGCATTCAGGTGTGAATTTATCCCTAATGCACAGAAGTTAGGATTTGCATCGGCTTTCTGTACTAATTTAAATCACAAAATTAACTTAATTAAATTCTGCTGTAAATAATACCATTGTGAATTGTTATAGTTCTTCTGGGAATCAAACAGCTCAACTGCATTTAATATAGGAGATTTTGTGATTACAGTACTGTACCTCAGTGATAAATGCACATGCATCGTAGCCACATGTTGTGGAGTTATACTGAAGGCACTAAGTTAACACTGCAATATCTGAAGTTTTCAGTAATAGAAATAAGTAATATATGTAATTAAATCAGTTGGACATTTAACGATATTGTTTGGCCTATTTGATCTGATTTCTTTAAGAGTACATGGAAGTAGAATTACATAATTTCATGATAAATCGTCCCATCCCTTAAAAAAAAATCCTACCTAAAACCCCCCAAACCCCACTCATATTGTTTCAAGCCACACTAAATGCAGGTCTCTTGCTCATAAAGAATGTTTCATTTCTCCAAAGCTTTCTTTTAGGCCAATCATGGGGTGAAAGCTAGGGTAAAAGCTTGACTAAGTGAGTAAAATTGCAGCAAGCATTAAATGTTTCACTTTTGCAGATTTTTATCCCTTACCAGTACTGTAGTACGAACAGTAGAAAGACTGTCTGGAGAATACAACGTGGTTGCACATGCTGAAGCAGAGATAATGTCACAGTCAGTATAGGAGCTGTAGATGCATGAAGTAGCTAGTACTTGCCCATAAGTGGATGCCCAGAAAGTTTGGTGAATTATCCAGAATGATATAGTAAATCCAGTAGGACAAGGTTTTACAGTGGGGAGAAATCCCGTAGCTGTATTTGACTAAGGAAGAAAATATCTTACTGTCATCTTAATAGATTCCTTTAAGTATCAACTTGAAACACGAAGCTTGACGTAACAATTGCTGACTTTTTGTTTTGCTGAAGTAATGTTAGCTGCCACAAGCGTGTTTGTAAATGTCTTTGAAAATTGGCATGAGAAGTTCCAGTTGGGTGAGATTATGTGACTGTTTTGCTAGATTTCCTCAGGGCTTTATTATTGGTTTTATTTGAAATTGTAGTCTCTCATAAAGTTATTGCATGCGTAGTCTCTGTGATACACAACTCTACTTAAGCAGTAAGACGCTATTTTGTTTGTTACCAGAAGGGTAATTTATTTGCTACAGAAGTAGTGACCTTTTTTGTCTATCATCCACTGGGGGAAAAAAGCACCCAAAACACCAAACCAGACTTCTGATTCCAAAGGCATAACTTCAAAAAAAAAAAAAGAAGGTTAAAAAAAAATTCCCATCAAATGCATGAAGTAGATGCAGATGCAAAGAGGGCATAAATTGCTATGGTTCACTTGTCAACTCTTATGCTGTCTGGGGGTTTTTTTTCCATATTTTTTCAGCCTGACAAATCTAAGAAGACAATGCATGAAACAAGATCAACAGAGTCATATCAAATCAGAAAGTACTTACAGTTTATCCCATGAATGATTTTACTTAACAAATTCCAGCAACTGTGACAAATAAAATACTAGAAATACAGGCTGCTGAGAGATGATATATTTGGAGAGATGAGCTCATTGAGAAGACTCTGTTCAGCATTATATTTCACTGTGAGACATCCATTACATTTTTGGGCTTCATGTTGAGAAAAATAAATGCATCATTTTAGCCATACCTAGTACAGGAACCTTTATTATGTTAAATTAATATATTACCTGAATAATCTTAGAAAATAGTGAAAATAATTTACCTTAGGAACCAAAATGGGAAACATACTGATTTTTTAGGTGTCCAGTAAGAAGCAAGCATAAGTACAAAATAAATTTTAAAATATAATTTTGTATTTCAAAGAATTTTACACTGAATTATATCACACTGATATAATACAAAGTTTTGAGTCAGAAAGTAAATATAAATTGCACTGAATAAATTCCATGTGTGAAATAAATCGTTCAAGGGAATCTGTATTTTAATCGACTTAAAGAGAACTCGATTAAGTCAAACTTAACTTCCACTTCCATTCTGGTTTTTCCTTTTCAACAAATAATCTCAAGCGTAGATGCAATCTCAAAAGCAAAGAAAGGTATATTCTTGCTCTGAAACATTTAGAATACAAACTGCAGGTGACGTACAAGTGCAACTATTAATCAATGAAAAGATGCAAGAAAGACAGGAAATATATAACTATTTATTTATTCTATCCTTTAATGTCTCAGTATTTCATTGGTTTCATTTTTAAGGGAACATTTAACAGAAAGAAACAGTGAAAGTGGAGCGACTCTTGAATTTATATCTTTTTAGGATATATCCATTATTTTCACCTGAATTAAATAGTTTCTTCTATATAGCAGCCACCTTGTCTAGGCAAAAGTGTATACAGCGTAAAAGATATTAGCATATAAAACTTATTTGAACCACAGAAACTCCCTACTTCCTGGCCTGTTCTCCATGGATTTATGGTACAGTTTTAATTATAACCCTAAAAATAACAGCCTTGCACCTATTTAAAAAAAAAAAAAAAAAAAAAAAAAACAGGTTACCCTCTTGCCTTCGGTTTTTATTCTCCTACACTAAACCTAATAGTTCTTTCAAATTTATTATGCCTGATATTGTCCAAGTGGTTTGGGGTTTGTTACCTGTGCTGTGCTGTTTTAGTCTGGACTGTAGAAAGGAATAGCCAAGTGGGTAATGTCTGATGCCACTGTGAAAACTGTGGTTGCCTTCAATCCCAGAACCACACACTGATCTTGGGCTGGCTCATCGGCCTGCTTGGCAGGCGGAAATTGTAACATACTGTCAATAATCCAAAAATTACTGCATTTGTACAACAGGTGATGACATATTCTTGTTTTTAATATAGCATGTTATGACAGTGAAACAGTATGAAATTATTTCGCAGGCTGTTTGGTCCTCTAACATTTCCAGTCTTTTTATTAAGTGATCGCTAAGAAAATGTGCTCCTGACTCGTAACAATTCCGGGCATTTCAAGCATGACTCACTCTGATTATTGTCACAGCTACTG
The DNA here is from genome assembly GCA_013400055.1 of Nycticryphes semicollaris. Lineage (NCBI taxonomy): Eukaryota > Metazoa > Chordata > Aves > Charadriiformes > Rostratulidae > Nycticryphes > Nycticryphes semicollaris. The sequence goes on along the minus strand of VXBJ01007013.1, from coordinate 911,600 downwards.
AGTTCATCACTGCCCTCAGTGCCTTTGTAATCATCCCTATCCAGGCCTGGGGGTAGATTCAGACTCTCAGGAGAGGCCCTGGGCTCTAATCCCCTGGTACTAACCAGAATTATCTCAGTAAATTTAACTTCCTACCATGCAGCTGTATTTTGTCCCGAAGCAATGACAGCATTGCCTGTTTGTAATCAACAGAATTAATTAAAGCCAAGTCTGATTTATTTAGAATTTAAACCATTGAGACAAAGTACAAAACTTACTTACGTATTTAGGTGACTTTACTTGAGGCTTACCTTTGCCTGTATTTGGTTCAGTAACGTACAGGCAATAAAAAATAAATAATACCGTTCTTTGTCACTTATAAGTTGTTACAATGTACTTCAGTAAGAGAGATATTGTCTTTCATAGAGATCTTGTACAATAGTGAAGGTAAAATGTTGTAGCAAAGCATCCTTGGGATATTTAGTACGGCTCCGTGTCATCACATTTGCCTACAAGGCATTCAGTGCAGAGTTCAGAACCAAACGGCTGAGTTTCCAAGCTTTCCAAAGAGAACTTTTTATAACCTTGACTGCCTGTTTTCTCTATCAAGAATGCAAGCCCTGTGGTTTGTCCAGTGGCCTAGACTCAAGTTTAGTGAAACATGCTATTTAAGTTGCTTAATTATAAAAAGAAAAGAGTTGTTGAAATTATTGAAGAAAAAAGGTAGGATTTTTTGGAGGAAGAAGAGTCTGACTTTCTGCCTCAGGGGGCCAAGTTATATAGAGATGTACATGTAGGATTACTATAGGTGTGTCTGCCAGAATATCTCATGTCTTATTGTGATCACATGAAATTCAAAGAACTGATAGAGGTACACTATATAAACCAAATTAGACAAACAATTTCCTGAAAAAAACAATTTTTTCACTGTAGCTGCTTGTCAGGTGTAGCATATAGTCTTGCATTGCATGCCTGTCAATTAATCACGCAGTCATCTGTCCCTTAAAGAGCCCAGTTCTGACACGTACTCCCATTGCCTTCCTGAAACCTGACATTTGCCTACAAGGCATTCAGAGCAGAGTTCAGAACCAAAAGGCTGAGTTTCCAAGCTTTCCAAAGAGAACTTTTTATAACCTTGACTGCCTGTTTTCTTAAAAATGAAAGTGGTTTGCTCATCAAGTAAATTCATCAGGTTTACATAATGTTCCCTTTGAACTGAGTTTGCATTTCCTTGGGAAAAAAAAAGAAAAAGTTAACTGTAAGAAAAGGATCTGTAATCTCAGCACTTTTATAACTCCTGATTAACCTCAAAAACATTCACTCATGCCTTTTTTAAAACCACAAAAGCTACAGTTGAGAGCTTTTTCTTTTATCAGAAGAGATTTTACTATTATAAGTGACTGAATATCATCAGATAAGCCTTTTGTTGTCTTGACAAAGAGCTAACTCTAAATTATGGCAAATGAGGTAAGAAAGTACTTGTAACTCTAACTGGGGTCTTCTTGTCCTTTGGAAGAGAAAAGTCTGAGCAGTTTTAGAGAAGGAAGATTACCTCCTGCTAATTCCAGATTTGGACATTGAGGCCATTTGAGTAAAGCTAATACTCTATGTATGCTAAGAATATATGTGTTCTCTTGAAGGTTACTGTTACCTGCATAGGTTTCCAAGATTTGAAAGCCCTCAAATTAAAAATGAGCAACAAGATAACTTTGGCAAGAAGTTTAAGACAATAAAAAATTCCATATACTGACCACAAAAACAGTGGAGTCTGTTTTAATTTTTAAAATGGTAATGAGTCCTAATTTATCATTGCTGCTTAAGCAGAACCGTAGTTGATGTCATTGAGGCATTCTGCTTAATTGCCAAAGGCATATGGTAAAGTATGACTAAAACTATTTTGCTCGAATGCGAATGAGTTTAGGAAATCAGGAACAACTGTTGAAAAAACAGTGAATAGAAATGCTTAATAATGAGCAAGGGTATGATGTCATTTCAATTACTGCAATAAAGAATAGTCTTTCAAGAGAAGCAAATGTCAAGTGATCAGCATGCTGTTTGTTGAATGAAATTATGCTGGTGAGCACTGTGGAAGACCTTTTCTGTAGTCCTGTTAATCCATTTGAAATATGCTTTCTGCATGGTAAAGATGAGTTATTGACATGTTGACACAAACAGTGTTTCTGTAAGCAGTCCTAACCCTACAGTTGATGTTTGTGAAAACTAATCATCTTCATTTTTGTTTCCAGTTTGTTCACTTCTGTTTTAATACTGAAAAGCAAAGCAATATTGTTGTACAATTATTTATATTTTCATAGTTTTGCAAGTAGATCAACCCTATAACAATTCTGAGTAAGTAGTAAATGTTGTTGTCCCCTTTGGATACTTATGAAAGTCATAAGACACGTAGAATGATTTGCTGAAGGCCGTACAATGAGTCAGTGTTATATCCAATATTACAGATTAAGGTCATTGCTCTGAGCAACTGCAGAGCGTTGTTTGGAGCAGAAGATCAATACGGGCTGAACTCCGTGCTGTTTTTAGAAGAGAGTTCACTCTTCCTTCATTTTGTGCCTCCTTGCTGTGTACACCGTCTTCCATGTACTATGCTATTAGACCAATAACACATTCACATGTCTCCTTAGAAGCTTTTTTCTGTTCTAGTGCAAGTGGGAAGGAATTACACTGAGTAGTTACCATGTTTTAGTCTGAAAAAAAAAAGGTTGTCCTTATGTTATAGTATGTATTTTTTACTAATGTCTTTCTTGAAGTCTTTGAAAGATGTTTTTGTCACGATACAGTTCATCAACCAATAACATAATTAGTAACAAATTTTATCTTGCAACCTTAAAAAAGAAAAAAGAGCTGCTCTAGAAAGCACATAGGTGCAGTATACTGGGAAATTAATGGCATAGTAAATAATTTAGTCATCAAGTGAGGCAATACTTGAGAATGGATCCCAGATATTAAAGATGTTTATGAATAGGGCTTTTTTCTTCAGTTATATTTTCATGTTGATGGAAATAAGCTGATTCTTGATTTTCCATTTGCTGAACACTAAGAAGTGACTTTCCTCTCTGTGTGTTGTTTTCCTTTCTGTCTTTCAATTATATATGGCACAAACATTCAATAATCTTAGATTAAGAAAGCTCTAAAGGTATTTTCCCCATAAGAAATTATAATATTTTTGTAATGAAACAAATCTTATTTTGATCAAATTAATGTGGGGGCAAAGAAATAAATCAAAATATCCAATGTGAAGTGCAAATAGTGGCGTACTTTCAATTTACCAAGTCTTGTTTTAGAAACCTAAGATTCTGTATTAAAAAAACACCAAAGGAAAATATTCATATATTCAATATTCAAAACCCCAAATATTTGTCACCAGTATGTTGAATCTAGCAGACTACCAGATAACTAGTCATAGTCTGTTTCAGCTTTTGAGTATACAAATTTAATACAACTTATTTCCTAATACAGGTTTTCATAGAATTTATCATAACTCTATCTTACTTTGTAGTATCTTATTTTGTAGAATTCATGCAAGTTCCTGAAATTAATAGAAGTAGCAGTCAGAATAAATGCAATATGCTCCTTTACACGACGTCTCTGGAAACGATTCCACACAAATGGTTTGCAGATGCAGCTTATAGAGGGTTTGAGTCTGCTCGGGTAGAGACAGAGCTGGACATTCTCTGTCCTACACAAACTGTTCTAAAAATGTTGCTTAGTCATTGCTACAGTTGGCATATTAGTATGTAAGCTTCACATATTCTTGATGACACAAGGAAGATTGATGTCAGGATTCTTCGGTTTTCTAGGCAGCAGAATAAAATGCAGTGTCTGATACTCTAGTAGGAAAACATGCTCCAGCAGATGTCGATAGAAGTCCGTCCAGAAGTACCTCTGCATTATACATGAACCCGAACATCCCTTGCTTAAAATTGTTAACCACAGAACACATCTGAATCAGGATTTTAATAGCCTGAACAGCGTTCGGTTTTTGGACTAAGCATTATCTCTGACTTTTCCAAATGTTAAGAATGTGTGTGTCCTCACATTTACACTAGATGTTCCTTTTAAGTATCTCTTCCTCATTGTTTATTGTTCTATTAGATGGATGAATCGTTTGGGTCTCGCGGCAATTGGTTACACCCCTGATGACAAGGATATTCATCCAGATGAAGGTAATGCTTCAGAGATTATAATAGAAGAGAGCAGGGAGTACACATCTGTTCATTATTTGAACAAAGTTGGAGATGTCATCAGTGACATCTTTATTAACAAGCGTGCTGTATCTTTTAAAAATATCATTTTTCATAGCAATCCATATCCTTGAAGAACTCTATTTATTTGTGCCACCACCAAAGGAAATAAAATCCTAAGTAATAATTTTAATAAATATTTAAAACAAGTGTTAAAGAGAATGCAAGGTTCAGGGCGAAGTGTGATCTCCCAGATCAGAGCCATCAGCTATGCTCGTCACCCTACGGCAAGTGAAGACATCACAAACACAGGTTAAAATGTGCTTTAGAATATCTGCATCTCCTGAGCTCTGATGCCAGCCCTGTCTATTCCACCATCACCCATGGTGAAACCTGATGTACTAACATAATTAAATTGCATGCTGAGACTGGGCTCTACTTCAGCATCTAGAATGAAGTTGCACTTTGAAAGTCTGTGAGCAGAAGCTGCTTTTTATGTACAGTGGGAATTAGGCCTGCCTGCCTTCAGTAACACTCTTCTGAAACACTAGGAGGTTCTTCCACATATCTGTGTATCTTAGGTCCCCAGACATTCTTGCAAGCCTGTTCCTTAGTGACTGCCAAGCCACTTTGGTGACTGTGAAATGTGCACCTTTGCATGCTAATGATAGTTTTAAAATGCGGGACCCAGTTTCTTGTGGAAAAGCACATGAGTGAAACCCGGAATGTTTTGTTAGCAGACTACTGGAGTGAAAGCGACCAAGATGACATCGACGGCTCATTAACCCTGAAGCAGGAAGGCTCTTCAACACTGTGTGACACCTATCATCGAACACCCTCAGTGAGTTATAAATATTGCATTTGACAGTAGGCCACAAAAAAATACCTGTGTGCCTTGATTTGCATTTTCCTTGTTTTGGTATATTTAATTACCGTAAAGGCAGAACAAAGATGGATCTCATTGTAAGAATGACATTACTGCTGTTCCTCATGAGCTAAGGCCTGAATGGTTCAATAACAAGTCAGTTACAAAGGAAGGAGAGGTAAATCCTTACAGAAATATGTCACCAGACTGTAAATATGACATTTTTTGTAGGATTTGGGAGCTTATACCTAATAATAACAACAGAATATTCAAATGGTGACTTCAGAATATGAAAAGTATGTGGTGACTGGGACAGTCTTTGTTAACTGAGACTGTTTGTCAAGTATGATATGAGATACTGGATGCTAGAGATTAAGATCAGATTACATTCATGCAGTAATCATGTTTTAGTGCAAACTTTTTGTTTTTAAGAACATATCTTGAGAAGCAAGCAGTCTGTACAAAATAAGCATTGTGTACAATACCAAAGTAGTGACAGTATTTTCTGTTGGTGTCATAAGATGTTAAGTAGCTGAGAAAAATGCTTCTAATGTATTGTGTACAGACAGATTTTGATAACTGAGGAAAAAATATTGTAGATGATGAAGCTCTAGTAGCAAATAAGAACATTTCTATTTTACAGGACATAGTCAGACTGTGATAATTATTCTGTTTCTAAGCACAGATAGGACTGTTCTCTATTTTTCTTTCAGATTTTTCTTCAGCGTGAATGACATGATCCTCACACAACCAGAACCAAAGAAAGAGTGACTGAGACAACAGCATCACATGGGTGAAGTTCAGACTGATTTTCACCCATGTGATGCTGTTTTATCAACTGGGATACAGGTTAAGCCCCTCCCTTTCTGTTTTTCCATTTTTTTGCCTTTCTCTTTGTTTTTGAACTAAAATTACACACAGACCCAGAAGAATTAATTAAAATAATTTGGGAAGTTCAGAGCCCTGCAAAATTCAAAAAGCTTCCTGGGTGCTGAAATCTTTTTTTTTCTATTTGGATGGATGCTTATCATCTAAAAAAAAAAAAAAAAGGGAAATCCAATTATGGTTTGTTTTGGGGATTTCCATGTCTTCACATCTTCACAGCACACTGCTGGACTGTGTAAACTGGACAGGTCTTCAGGAAACCTGTACCAGGATTATACTGTTCTTTCCAGCAGGAGTTGCTCATGGGCAGAGAATGTGCAAAACAAGAATAGGGAGTGGTAAAAACATAGCACTTGCATAAAAGATCTCACTGCTAGCTATGTTCTGTTTACCAAGGTTCACATTATGACATATCAAAATACACACATCAGTTCATTTTATTAGTGTACATCATAGGATGTTCTGTGCGATAGCCGTTTTCTTGCATCAGTTCAAAACGTCTTATAGTCAGATGCTTTTGTATCTTTTCAGGTGAATTCTTCAAGTCCATTCCCTGAAGCCAAACACGGTCGACATTTTTCAAGTGAATCAACATATTCTCATTCTTCTGCCGAGGACTCTCGACAAGATGTAGCAGGAAGCACGCACTCCTCAGGATGCAGACCTCCCTACCGAGAAAGACGCTCCTGGCAGGATCTGATAGAGACTCCACTAACCAGTTCAGGGCTCCATTTTCTGCAGACTGTTCCTCCTGATGCAGAGTACATGAGTGGCCAGCCTGGAATGTCACCAGACAGACGAAGACAAGCAACGCTACCAGTACAAAGGCGTCATAATTACGAGCTGGATGGGCCTTTCCCTTTGGTGGAAAGTCAAAGGGGATATAGCTCCCATAGCAGGCCACAGAAGCAACGTAGTCAAAGCCTTCCCCGAAACAGAGATGTCAGGGGTAAGGGACGCATACAGTCCATAGAAGGAACAGAAGACAAGCTGGAAGAGAAAGTTCCTATTAGAAGGCATAATAGTTTCTGTGCAGAAGGTAAGCTTTTGGAGGTGCTCTGGTCCTCTTTCCTGCCATTGAAAGCCAGAGAAATATTGCCGTTACTCTCAGAAATAACAGGTTGAACTTTCATGTGTTAGCAAATTCATCAGTCACTGAACAGGAACTTGCGCTTAAAATGCTTGGATGTAGTGTTAGGAATATAGCTTTGGGACTGATCAAAATGTTCTTGTTTTACCAAAACAAAAACTGTGAGACTGTGTTGTAGGGTTCCTTTAATTTGCAATAGCGTTTGCTGATTTTTGAGACTTAATCTGAATGGTTGAATTTATGGTTAGAATTCTTTATCTTTTCTTTCAGAAAATGTAAAAGAAATTGGAGAAAATAGAGACGGTCTGCAAGAGCTATACAAATCTCTGGAACAAGCTAGTTTGTCAGCCTTTGGAGAGCAGCGTCCCTCCACCAAGCAGGAGTTTCGCAGGTCTTTTGTAAAGCGATGTAATGATCCAGTTATCAATGAAAAACTTCACCACATCAGAGTTCTCAAGAGCACTTTAAAAGTAAGGCTTTATCATTAATTTTGTGTATAAGCAATATAAACTAGTAAAAGTATAATCTCTTAATATTTTCAATGCCTGAGGCTTTCTTTGAGCTTTGGAATTCAAAAGAATTAAAAATACTTGAAAGCAAACATGTTCCAGCTGAAGGAAAAAAATAAATAATATAATTTGGTATTCTTTATAGGCATGGTGTAGAAAGTGCCAAGTCAAACAATTTAAGCTGTAGTAGTTCCTGAACATAGATAAAAGATCAAGTGTCCATAGTAGTTTCTCTAGCACTTTGCATTAAAATGAAAGGAGAAATGAAGTGCCAAAATACAAAATGTGCCACAAATGTCACTTTGACATATAATGTGTCTTTCTGGAATTTGATAGGCGAAGGAAGGGGACCTCACAGTTATCAACAGCCTTCTGGATGATCCCAACTTAACATCAAAGAAGTTTAAAGATTGGAAACTAAAGAACTATGAGTTTTTCCTGGACATTTGTGAGTACAGTGCTGCTGTGAAATCTCAAAATGGAGCCTCTGAACTTGCCACCTCAGCACCAATGCTGACACACACACACTCGTTCATTGAAACTCACGTGTGACAGGACTCATCCTGAATAAATGCTGGGTGCCATGAAAAATTGGATAAGACAAACACTGTAATATTTATTGATAATGTGCTCAGCAGTACTGTAAATAAGTTGGGTAAGAGAATAGTGCCACAGGATGCCTACTACATTGCATGATAAGACAATAATATTCTTTATAATTTTTTTTTTGTTTGCTATTATCAACTAATGTCCGTATCAAGCTCTGCATTAGAAAGAAGAGGTGCAGAAGTGTAACTGAAAATAAATACCAGTATATTTGAAGTACTGTACTAAAACTAAGCTTATAGTATGAGCTCCTACAATCATTTTATATATTTAGATATATACAAAGACATATCTATGTATATAAAATGTAGCACAGTAGCTGAAATTTACTTTTAAAATGCCCTAAAGTTCACATTTTTTCTTGAGAAAAATATAAAATGAAAACATACATACATTGGCCACTCTTAGAGATGAACGTTTATTTTTGCAACATTTCCAGGTAGTGACCATCTTTGCAAATAAAAGGACAGAGTTATCAAAATGTAAACTCAATCCCTATAGTGTGCCTTAAAATGTACACTGTACATCTAGCAAATAGATCCCAATCTGGCCCTATGGGCATACTGTACATGCCATTTAGATACTGTGTTTGTAACATACTGTGCCTGCCTTTAAAGTGAATGAACATAAGCGAGCAGGTATGGCACAGAGGTTAAGATATGAGTAGAACAATGTTGGTTGTTCACTAATGCTGCAACTTAAACTGATTTTAATGTAATTTGAAGTATTTCATGGTGAAAGAAAAACATCTGCGCTGAATATGGTACATACTGCAGGTTTTCATATTTTCTTCACTGTGAATTTAAGTGACACATGACTGTGAGTCACAAAATTAAAAAAAGCTCTGATACGTCAAGGATGAGAGCTAAGTTGAAAAAATCCTGAACTAATCAATTAAATTCTGTAATAGACTGACATCTAGAGCTGAGTAAATTATTCAAAATTCTATAATGTCTGGCAATAATTTTTAACTGTTAGTAGTACATTAGCAAGTGGGTGAAGTTATTCAATACATCATTTGAAAACCGGTCTGTATTGATTGGTTTGGGAAGACACACAGGCCACAGAGTGTATTTCACTTCCTTGCCTGGGGATGAGAATGATTTCTAAGAATCAGATTTTGGAGAAAATACTTGTATTCTTGGAAAGGAAAAAAAAAAAAAAAAACAAAACAGGATTGCTCTGAATGGTAGTGAATATAAAGTTCAAACACCCATTCACAATTTTCTTTGGCTGTGCTTGATAGAATATTTCTGGCAAACGGGGCGGGGGGAGGTTGGACAAAGGGGATGTGAATGCAGTTCACTTCATTTCACTTAAATACAGGTATTCACTGATAATTTTTTCACAAGATAAACCTAGCCATTTCTCATACATCCAGAACTGTAAAATTCATAGAGTTTCATATAACATAGGAAAAAACATTATCTCAGTGAGGTCCTAGTATCAGAGAGACATTTAATGATTCACAAAGCCAGAACTGGATGAAGGTATGCTGTTTGTTTAGCTTAGTCTCCACAAAGCAGCTGTGGTGGGTTGGCCTTGCCTGGCTGTCAGATGCCCACCATGCTCACTTCCCCCCTCAAGAGGACAGGGGAGGAAATATGGTAGAAAATCTCATGGCTTGAGATAAAGATGGGGAGATCACCTACCAATGACCATCATGGGCAAAACACACTTGACTTGGGGAAAATTAATCTAATTTATTGCCAATTAAAAATACAGTTACATAGTGAGAAACAAAGACAAAATTAGAGGTGCCCCTTCCCCACCTCATCCCTTTTTCCCAGGCTCAATTTCATTCCTTTCTTCCCAGCTTTTCTACCTCCTTCCCCACTCAGTGATGCAGGGAGATGGGGAATGGGGGTTGCAGTCAGATCATAACACTCTTCTTTGCCGCTCCTTCCTCACACTGTTCCCACACTCCAGTGTGGGTCCTTTCTGTGGGGTACAGTCCTTCAGGAACAGACTTCTTCAGAGTTGGTCCCCCATGGGCCACAGTTTCTGCCTGACAACTTTCTCCTGTGTGGGCTTCTCCCCACAGGCTGCAGGTTCTGCCAGGAGCCTGCTTTTGTGTGGGCTGTCCATGTGCTGCAGTTTCCTTCAGGAATCGCCACCTGCTGAGGTTTGGGGTCCTCCTTGGCCTGAAGCATGGATATCTGATCAGGCGCGGTCCTCCATGGGCTGCCGGAGGACAACCTGCTTCACTATGGTCTTCTCCATTGCCTGTAGGGCAATTCTGCTCCAGTGCATGGAGCACCTTCTCCCCTTCCATCTGACATCAATGTCTACATAGTTGTTCTCTCACATTTTTCTCACTCCTCTCTCTTACAGCTGCCCTGCAGTGTTTTTACCCTTCCTTAAATAAGTGATCACAGGGCACCACCAGCCTCCCTGATGGTCTCAGCTTTGGCCAGCAGCAGGTCTGTTCTGGAGCCAGCTGGAACTGGCCATGCCCGACATGGGAGCAGCCCCATGTCCTTTCCCAAATAGGCCACCCCTGCAGGCCCCCTGCTACCAAAACCTTGACATGTAAACCCAATATAGCAGCTGAAGAAACACAACTGAGGTTTGCTTTTTATTCTCATTTGCACTGTCATTTATTTGAACCACAGTAGATGCAGTGATTAAACAAGAGTCTATACCACTATAAGATGTAATTAGTAGAGAAGTATCACTCACAGCTGGTTTGAGTTCTTTGTATTGCTCAGGCAACTGAGTCACAGCATCACTGCCGTTTGGATAGACATATACCATGAAGGCATGTTTGGCCTGCTTCAACAAAGAAATCAACTCTGTAATTAAGAATCACAGAAGACAATGGCTGCTTAAATGCACTCAGGAGAGCTTCATCATATTTCCATTGAAGTAAATTACAAAACTCCAGTGACTTCCGAGGACCTGGATCACATTGTATGTGTTTTTCTTGAATATTAAACATGCACTTCACCCTCTGTCTAAGCACCTGAGGTAATAAAAAAGACAGAGGAAATAGAGAACAACAATTTGCCACCACGGGTTTCACCAATATTGGAGTTGCAGTGTTCAGGCAAAACATAGAAATAAATTGACAGGTATTTACTATGTGAACTTTGTAGTTACTGGACAACTGAATAGTGGAAGCATTAATAGAATTTGCCTGGGGTTTTTTTTTTCAGATCTCTAAAAGCTCTATATTCCACTATTTTTTAAAACTGTCCTTCATATAACATAGCAGAAATATTATGCAGTGAAGCAAGCAACAGGATGAATTGCAGAAGCCATTTAGAAACCAGCTTATACTGTTTGTGCAAGCAGGGATAGATGGTCACAGAATTAGTTAAATGGATTGAACTTTCTATATTCACAAAGAAATTTAAACAGGCCTTTTGTTTCAAACCAAAAAGATGGCTTGTGCTTTCATAATAAAAGATCTATAGGATTTTAAAATACCTTTCAGAAAGGATTTCAAGTGCAATCGTAATGTAACTCAAGACAGAAATGACAATTTTCCACTGAGCATATTAAATGAAGTCCCTAGAAAACAACAAAACAAGCTATTTATCTTCTCAAATGCTACTTATAGATACAGCTGAAAATTACAGCCATCATTACAAAGGTATGTTTCTCAAAAATAACACGAGTAGTAAGAAAAATAGACAATCTCAATTTTCATTTGTTAAGGTTAGAAAATATGTTTTTCTGAAATATGAGAAGATGAGATAAAAAGTTGAGAGATCATACTTTTGCTCAGCTTATCTTTAAAATCTTTCGGTGTCGTGAGCTCACCTTTTCTGGAATTCTGAAAGTCACGGGTGTCTGTTCTGCTCTTGGAGAGCAATTCTCATCAAATATGATTCGCAATGAATAGTCAAGGTAAATTATCCAAGAGATTCATAAGGTGAACTGAGATATACTGGAGAAATTGCCTGTAATGGCATCAGGATTAACTGGGAGAGAAGACTGAAAGATTTGTCTAGCATTTCTTATGCCTTAGAGCAAGCAAAATATAATTGTGAAATTAAGCGATACAAAGACTTTATTCTTTCACAAACGTCAGCTGGCATTTGAAAGCCATTTCACAAGAATTTTGTCATACTTTTTGCACGTGTACTCAACTCTATACTACAGCCCTTCCCTCCCCACCACCAGTTTCTTCCTTCTGGATGTAGGTACTAATCTAGCTCTACTATAGAAAGGAATGTACAAAGTCACAAGAACACAATTATTTGGAATTTCACAAGCTTTGAAATAACTGAAATGCAAAGTGCAATACAGATACCGTATTTAAGAGTCCATGCCCCAAATCCTCTTACGTATTAAAATATGTCAAATTCTACTGGACTGAAAGCTACTTAAACACACTGTACAAAGCAGCTGAAATTATTATGGTAGTTTTGATCTCATATTTTTAAATGAGAACAAAAAAAATTCTTTGCTGTTGAGTTCATCAAGGGAAATAAACAGCACCACTACTTACTAGATTTCCTGCCTGGGTGATTAGATAAATGTTAACGTATCTATACAAAGAGACTGTTTGGATATGTTTTATTTTTCCAAATCTTATTAAAATTAGTTGCAGAATTTCTGCAGGTAGTATGTCCCTCAGCCAGCAGACTTTCTCTATGACTCCACAAACTTAGCCTTTCTGGTTATGACTGATTTAATGTTCCCCCTAACCTACTGATTCCCCTCCTTTTTTAATACTGTTCTGTATTCAGTGAAATCTCAGATCTTTGAAACGTATCTTAGTAGATCTCTCAGCAGCACTTCCTGAGAAAACTGAGACCTTTTTCTTGGTTTCATTAATTTCAGTGAAAAATTCCCTAATCTTACTCTAATATGAACAAGACTCAGAGGGGGTTCTCACCAGTCTGTACGTCCACATTCTGTAACACGAATAATGCAGAAATCCTGGGCCCGCACTCTGTGACGGCACAGGTAGGGGTGCGTTTGCCCTCACAGTGCTCAGCCTGCGCAGGGTTGTGCAGGATGTCTCCGCACTCTCCGCACAGGCGGTTGCCTTGCTTCATCAGCAAAGCCCACCCTGATGTTTCATCAGCTTCCCGTACAGCTCTGCTTTCTCAAACACGTCACGAGCACTTCTTGAAGTGCTTCAGCGCCATAAGGAAAGAGTGATCAGTTGCTACTAAAAGATTTTGGTGGGTGAGATTTTCCATCTTTCCCATGCAGGGAATTCTGAATATAAGTCAGTTACTCTTCAGATCTAAACTGCTGTCTTTTACTACAGAAATGTGGTGCACCACTTGCTTTTTCCAAGGAAAAAGAAAGGAGCGTTGCAGAGGATTGCTGGGTGTATGTGGCTGCTAACTTTATTCTTACTGTTTTCAGCAGTTACAGCTTTCCAGGCCAAACTACTCCGATCCAAGGTTTTGTGAAGGACAATTACTTTACAGAGGCGTTGGGAAGTGTTCAGCCTCATCAAAAAATGTAGAATTCAGCTGCTGACCTTTAGAGCATTTCACTTTGAATGTTAATAGGACTTCAAGGAAACAAAAAAAAAAGAATCTGGTAGAAATTGTTAAACTTAACACAAATCTGAGGAGAACAAAGAAAACTCTTGTATCTCTCACTTTTGTAATACAAAAGTAATACAAATCAGACCTCAGCCCATCACATACCTTATTCCCCATAGTCTTTCAGCATGTAGTCTTACTCATCTTCCAAATTAATGAAATCATCCTTTTCTGCAAAGAAAACCCCAACCCAGCAGTACTTATGACCAAGGTGATAAATCTGGGGCTGTTTACATCCTATTAAACCTTGGCTGCTGGCCCCTTGAGGAGGGACAGCTCTGCTATTTCGTGATATTTCACTAGCAGTTTGGACAAACTCTTCAGGCAACTGGGGCCAAAGTGCTTCAAAGGTGGGTTGTTTTAAACAACCCTTGGCTGAGGCAAGATGCAGCACAACTGATCAACAAAACTTAAGCCCCACCTGCAATGCCTGTCAGGTCGCCCCAGAACTAACACAAAGGATGCCCACCATACAATTTTATTTACAGTTCAAACATTAAACGTGTTCTCAAGTGAATCTTGTATCTCTGCAGAAATGCTGACAGCTGTCTCCGGACACAGTCCTGGAGAGATTCCTTTAGAAAGACAGCACAGGTCTGTTTGCATTACTGGGCCTCAGCCCTGAAATACCATTTATACTACACCCTAGTTCCTGTAGTGTAATATTAGAGAAATAAGTGTTAACTTGGTCTTGTAAAGGATTTTTAATTTCTCCTTAGTTTTTCCAATTGGGAAATGGTGCATTTCCAGGGAAGACAGAAGGGGGTGGGTTACAGCAACGCCTTTTTGCTTGGAGTACAGGTTTGTAGATTTTCCACATGCCACACGCCTTGACCACTGGGCTTAAAATCTCAGTAGAGACAATACACCTGGTTATTTACCACTGGTACAAAAAATAGGTAATAAGCGGAAAGACTGAAAAAGCAATACTAGCTAATTAATTTATATTAAGTAATAAAAAGTTCTTTTTCTTCTAGACCTTTTTCCCTCATTAAAGCTAAGGTTCAGAGTAGCTTTTGCAAGTGAACTACCGCAGAGACAGGCTTGTCATCTCCTCTTACCCCAGGCAAACTCACGGGGTATGGCTGAGGCTCCCAATGGGTGTTAACTGAGCATGCACCTGGAAGTCAAACCTGAGCCATACCAGCTGATGAATAGAAAATGCATTGTTATTTAAAAAGAAACTAGTACATTGTATTTTCTTAGTTTATTTTAAAAATTCTTTTCTTTACTCCCATTACTTGCAATGCATAATGATGTACTGCTGATCAGTTCCATTCATTAATGTGGAGGAAAGCAACTCTTTATTCTTGATGTAACTAATAGACAAAAAAGCATCTTTTTAAAGCTTAGTTTCTGTGTTTTATGGGTTATAGCAGACTTCCACCTTCAGGAGGAGGATTACAAATAATATTGCTTAAGGTATTATCAGTTTTTGAGATAGCTGATATACTACTGGGACCTACTCCTAATAAAAGTGTTTTAAACATTCAGACAGATACTGCCTGTTGTTACGTTCAGGAAAAGAACCGTATCCATTCTTAATGCAGGCCAGACAGACACATCTTTATTTTTATCAAGCACATACAAGTGTTGAAAGTGACAATTAGGGACTTTGCTGTATGCATTAATGCCACTGTATGAGCAGTATTTGAAAGAATGCAATGTTGTAAAAAAGATAAAATATGTTGACAAACTGCTTTTTTACCAACTAGGCCCTCTAGCTTCTGTCCTCACATTGTTCATTCTCAGGCATTGGTGAGGCTATCAATACAGATCTTTTTACTAACTGTAAACGCATCTGTCTGAATGCTGCAGATTAAATAATGATGCCACATTATACATACTACTCTATTGCATTTTTTTACTAGCAACCATGAAAAAAAATATGTCTTAACAAATCATGTTCACTGGCCAAAATGTAAGACCCTGTTACCAGTTAAGACTTCTGTTTTACTGAGAAACAAGGATTTCAGCCTAAAAATCTGAGAAGAAAACAGGTTAGGATATAAGAGAAATGCACTAGGAATAATAAACTTTCTACATTTGACACATACTGTATTACAGAGAAAAATATCCTTGTAGAACCATTAATTGCTGGGCCATAGGTGACTTCTGTCTAGTTTACTAAAGTAGCTAATAAAACTTGTATAGAGAGCCTTTTTTAGATAATGCTTACATGTATGAAAACGTATGACACCCTTGTACTATGGCTTGCACTTTACTTGCATTAAACTGTGAAGTAGGCTGTAGTAATGTCTTTGTATATTCAGGGGTTGAAATACCAAAGCACTGGAGTATCGTACTGCTGGTGTTCAACCTGTACTGTTAATCAAATCTGAACATGCTGACAACGTGTATTTTGAAAACCCCACTAACTTAAAATCTTTAGCAAATAATGCTATGGGGTCTCCATGGTCTTTGTTTCTTTGTAAATATAAACATTCTTACTGTTTCTGTAGCAATAGGAGGTTATAAACCAAACTTTCACTAGGACTGTTTTCAATAACAAAAAAAAATAAATCTATAGCGCCTTGTATAAAAATCATGGAGACTCCATGACCTGTGGGCATTTTTTGTTTACAAGCAGTATGTATATATGTATTAGAGGCAGAACTGTTATTTATCACAAAGTTAGGTTGTGGATTATTCTTTATAAAATAAATATGTTTTTCTGTCATAAAAATAAGTATTTTAGAGCCATCTTGGAAAGTCTGAAGTGCGAAAGCTTCAAATACTAGGAATCTTCCATGGTTCAGCCTTGTTCTTCTAATCAGCTGTGAGATGAGCTGAGAGGAAATGGTCAACCAGCTGTCTACGCCAGGGAAAATGTCTTGAGTTGTATCACAGGTTATGAGCATTCTGCAACTTTTCTATAATCACCATCTTGCTTAAGCGCTTTTATGAGCAGATGCTCCCCCGATACCCACAGTGAAGCCCCTCGGCTCATTGATGCTACAGAGAGAAAACGAACTGCTCTAGACTAATACAGGTAAAACTAGGTTTCAACCCCTGGATAATACAGTATTTCTTCAGTTTCACAACAGTATTTTTAATTTTATACTTGTCTATGTTGAGAGATGATCCAATAGTTTATATAGGCAATGAACATTAGGTTTCTTTTTTTCCCTCTTTTCAGATGAGTTCTGTGTGAATTACTGTAACCGGCTGCGTTTTTTCTATCACAGATTATCTTGGTAACTTTTTGTGTGTCTACAATGAAAATTTATGAATGGAAAACTTCACTGTGTGTTGCTCACTGGGCATATACCTCATGGTACATTGCACAGACGTGTAAGTTGTAAGTTGCACTGCAACATTTAAAAAGGAACATATTGCTCTTTTTTCAAAGATATTAACTTATTTAAGAGATATAGTCTGTACATTATTAAAAAGAACATTTATTCTTCCTAAAGTCAAACAAAGCTTTTGTTTTGGGGAAAGAAAAAAAAAAAGTTGTAAACTTCAGTTGTAAATTTGGACTTCAATAAACGAATTATCTGCACTTACATTTTGTGCTCGTGTGTGTTCTGGAGTACCTGTGATTAAGAAGAGCAATGGCAGCCAAGGGTCGGTTCTGTGCAGCGGGCACAGTTTACAAGCAGCCGGTGACCTCTCTCTCTCTCCCCCGGGGATGACCCCGGTGATCTCTCTCTCTCTCCCCCGGGCTGACCCCGCCGCTCCACAGCCTGGGCTGCGGCTGCTCAACCCAACAGCCCACCCGGAAGATTCTTGCGGCCAAAGCAAAGGCGGTATTTAAACTGGGGGTTTCTCTCCGCTTCGTGTTTCAAAATGGCGACATTCAGGGTTTGCACTTTCCTGGCTGAAACAGAATTGGTAATCGTGTTCTCTAAAGCAGATGCTGAGGGAGAACGTTTGCCAGGCGGCCAGAGGAAGCTCACGGCAGAACTCGCCCCGCACCGACGGCTCCACCGCACCCGCCCCTGCAGGCGCCGTCGGGGGCGCGGACAGCGCTGCCGAGGCCACGCTGACCGGCACCCCACAGACTCTGCTTTTAAACCACAGGTGCTCTGCAGAGCAGGATTAAATAACAGGAACCGAGCACGGTGCCTCACAAAGCCGCCACCGCACACCCGCTACCACAGCTGTTTATTGAGCGACATTTACACCAGCCCTCAGGTGCCGGTCCCGCTCCCTCTCAGGGTGCCCCGTCGCTGAAGGAACACCAGAGTCCGGTGCCCTCGGGAACTCCCGCTCCTTCCCCCGTGGCAGCGCCCCGCAGCGCAGGGCACGGACGGCCCCTCACCAGGATCTGGCCGAGCAGCCGCGGCTTGGCCACCACCGCCAAACCCGACTGCCCTGCTGGGACCGGCCCGCCCCGCGGCCCCGCCCCGCGCTCGGCCCTTCCCGCTCGCCGTATGCGGCCGCGCGGGGCTGTCGCTAACATGGCGGCCAAGGTGAGTGCCGCCTTGCGTGAGGGAGGGCGGTGCTGCGGTGGCTCCCTTGCCCTGGGCTCTCACTCCCGCCCGGGCACTCGCCGCCTCCGGGGGAGACACAGGACACCCCGCGGGGGCTCTCACTGGAGTTCCCGGAACAGCCGGCCCCGCGCGGCCTGCCCGCACCCCGCCTCCTGTCAGAGCCGGCCCGGGCACTCTCCGGCTGAGGGAAGGGAAGGGGCCCCTTCGGGCGATGAGGCCCTGCCTCAGCCGGGTGGGGTCGCCCGCCGGGCCGGTATGGGCGGCTCAGGCCCGGCAGCTGCTCCGGCCGAGGTGTCGCTGAGGGCGGGAGGCGGAGGAGGCTGCCATGCCCTCGGGGGGTGGTGTTGCCCCCCGCAGCCCGTCCCCAGTGCCCAGCTGGCTTTGGCCCCACAACTTCTCTACTCCAGCGGGGCGGTTAGGCGATGGTGGTTTCCGGGAGCGGGGACACCCCCTCAACCTGTCACCGAGGGTTTCCCTCAGGGAGGAGGAAAGAGGTCTCGGTATCGCTTTCTCCTTTGCTAAAGTAGAAGTAGAAAGATCTGGTTCTAGAGAGTGCTTAAACTGTACAGCAGGGACACTTGTTCTGGTTGTTGTCTGTCTACTTACAGCCTCTGAAACGCCTTCCATTCCTTACGGGAGAGATGCCAGTTTGGTGGTAGCATTGTGAGGTGTAGTAGTGTTAGCCCATCGCTAGACTAAAGGGTAAAAGGAATCTAAAGTATCTTTTGTTGGAGAGATAACATGGAGTCTTTAAAGACAGGGGAAATGTGCCTGTAAAGAGCTAGGCTTTTGCTCGTATATTTACACAGGTGTTTCAGTTTTTGTAGTAAAACTGAGGGATAGATTGATCTCACATGAATCTTCATGTTTACTTCTGGAAAGCATTTAAGTGCATGTGTCTGCAAAAAAAGATGATGCAAATGGGGGCAGGCAAAGGGATGAAAATTAAGCAACTTGCCTTAATTTGTTAGACAAGTAGACAAATTTAGTTTGTAGACAAGTTAGTTTGTAAACAAGTACCCGAAGGAAGAAACTGTATTTGGCTTTGCCATATGCCTAGGTGATCTTGAAATAGCATAGTACATAAATCTGAATGATTCAGCAAGTTTGTTGACGTGATGTAACTGTATGGGTATTATTATTTACTATGAAAAATTAATGGAGTTTTATTCTTCTTAAGTGTTTACTCTCCATGGGTTACCGTTTGGCAGACAAAAGTTAAAAACAAATCCATGGAGTGTCAGTAAGTTTAGTTGAAGTGGAAGGGTGCTCTGTTTCATTTCCGTGCATTTTTTTTGTGTGGTTGTCATTAGATATTTATAAAGAAATACATATCCAAATTAAAATACTGATTTTGGCTTGGAAGTTTCTGACAATCATCATGTCTCACATAACTTCAAGGAAAAATATATCAAAAGGATGTGAGACAGTTTTCTGTTCTTCTTCAAGACATGTACGTGGTAGGAGAAAACCGTAAACCCATGCTTCTAGTTCTTTGAATAATAGCTTTCCACTGAAAACAAGATGTGCAGTAGCTGCTACAATTTTAATCTTATTCTAATCCAGGCTAGTAGGTTCTGGTTTTGTGATAGAGAAGGCATCAATATTAATACATACATACATCAGATTTTTGCATACAGTCTACTCCTTTCATTACCTGTTTTCACATTGAGGCTTGTGCCTACCACCAAGGCAGGTTTCCTTATTTGTGCTCCATTTCTTGAAGCAAGTATGTAGAATTTGCTTTTTCACTGGGAAACAATACTTAATGTCTCAGATATTAGCATTAATTAAATATATGATTTTATTCTTTAGTTTGTATTCTGCATCTTTTGAGTTGAAGATCGTGACTTCTTTGTAGTGATGTAGCTTTTTAACTTTTTTTAGTAGAATCTGTATTTTTGATCTTTGATAGGATTCTAACACTTTAAAGGAAGTTTGAAATGCAAAGACTTAAACTGTCAAATGTACCTGGATTTTTTTGGCATTTAATAATATATTTTGATTAGTTTTACTCTAGTTCTACTATTAAAAGGCATAGCTGTAACAATTTTCTGCTAGAGAGCATATAATAAATTTCTTCAGCAAATAATTGCTATTCAGTCTTCTCATCAAAAATAGTGCCATGTCTGTTAGTCTCTGCTGTTTAGTGCTTTGAAATAACTGGTGTGCTCTTTATGCCTGGGAGAAAAACAACCTACTGTACGTGTTGCAGCGCGATGACGGTGACAGTAGCATGGCAGTTGTGTTATGGTATTACAGGAAATCTTTTGACTCTTACCATTGACCTTCCCCCATCCAGAGCATTAGGGCTGGAATTTCTAGTATCTGTAGTCCTGGTGATGTTTAGATCTGTGTTTGTATAGAATTTATCTCCAGAAGATGTCATCTGGGGTCATGGCTTTTGTAACTGCTGGCATCTAGATCTGCTGCCACTAGGGCCTGGGTGATTTTATTTTGTTAGTTTCACAGGGCTTAGGTCAGAGCATTAATTCACATAAACACAGAAATAGTAGTAAAATAAGATANAAAAAAAAAAAAAATTAAATATTTCCTGAATTCATTAAAGAGAAGATTTTTGAGTTTGTTATTGACTGATGTTCTGGAGTTGTTCTGCTGATTGACCATGTAATTTCATGATTTTTTACAGTTTGAGCTTGTTGCAGATGTTTTTCTTTGTACTTCTTTCTTTGATATAACTACATGATCCTGCCATTTCTTAGTTCTCAATAACTTTTTTTAGAAGTTTTCATAGGTAAAATATCCTTTAATTTCTTTAGCTAAGCAATGTGATTTTCCTTTTTTAATATGTAATATCCTTTGAAGTATTTTTTGATAAAATAATTTTAATAAATTAATAATAGAAACAACTTAGCTAAATGAGATCTTTTTAATATACCTAGTCATCAGATAAAGAGGATAAACAGCTCAATGCAGCAAAGCCTCTTTAGGGTAGCCAAGGTGACGTTGGCTTTTATTTCACCTCAGTTCTTTATGATTTCAACAGAAAAGAGTGAAACCTTCTTGGAATAGTTGTGCCAGCATAAGCGTTAGATAGTACAGCTGTGCACTTGGATTTTTTTAAACACTTATGCATTTGTCTTCAGGCATCCCAAAGTAAAGCAATTCCTGTCAGTCAGGTATCGGATTTCTTTCCTCATTCAGGGTACTGCTTTCTATTTTACATCTAGCACAATAAACTCTGTTGTGGATCTCTAAACCAAATTAATCAAATCTGTTAAGCCTGAGTGGCCAGCCCAGCCTAAGCCACGACAACAATATAATTTTTTCATGACTTCTTCTCTTCTGAATTTTATTTTCCTTCTCATATCTACTGATATCGGTGTATTGTCTTGCTACCAACATGCACTGAAATAAGCAATCCAAATTATGATACATTTTAAACAGTTTCCTTTAATAATGCTTTAAAAACAGACTTCTTTGAGGATGGGTGTCCTTTGTAGATAATCTTCTGTAGCACAGACTGATGTTTTGCTCTAATAACATTATCAGTAAGACAGTTATTGTGTTAATTGGTTCATATTTTGATGATTGCCATTCTCTCTCACCTACTTTGTGTATCCTGAGGCTGTTCAGTGCTAGGAGGGCATCTCTCCTGAGCTGGCACAGCTGGGTCAACAGAGCCTCCTGCTGATTTCTTCTGCTGAGTTGGTCATGTCAGGCACAGAAAGGAGAAATGGCAAGTGCTCCTCAGTGTAGCAGTTGTAACCTAGGATGTACTGTGTTAGATCATGGATGTTTAACATTAACAAAAGGTTTAGCATATAATGTTATTTAATGTGTAACTACCTGAATTTTCTCATGGTGCTGGTCAACATACGTGGTATCAGCATGGCTGTATTTTCATGTATGTAGGACTTACTTTTCTTCTAGATCTCTGGAAGTGGTATCACTTCTTCCTTCTTTCCTCTTCGCCTCTTGTCTTCTGACTGTATCTGCACTTGCCAGCATAGCTAGGTCAGTGTGGGAAAAACACAATTCTTTAGTAACATGATTTTTGGTATCTCCCCCTCTATCATGCTCCAAATCCAGACACATCGTTGGCTTACGTTGCAGTGTCTGCTCCCGCGCCTGTGTGCACGTGTCGTGCTTGTAGGACTCTTCCTCCATCCCCGGGGGATAAACAGGCAGCAGGTACAGAATCATAGAATGGTTTAGATTGGAAAGGACCTTAAAGATCATCTAGTTCTATTATCAGATCGAGCACAGTGTAACAGTAAAATCCAGATTTTCCTGGAGTGAAATTTTTATTTCTGTGTTAAGACTCACTTTTTTCATCTGTCTGTCCCAGGTGGCAAAGCTGGCAGCTGTTTCATCTGGTCTGCCATTTGCATGTATTACTGTGTATGCAGCAGCAGAAAAGGAAACAAAAAGTCAGCTCATAAAGACAAATCAGGTAAGAATCTTACAGTTTGCTAGTCTTTAAAATAATGCTAGAAGAATCTGCAGAATAC
This sequence comes from Nycticryphes semicollaris, assembly GCA_013400055.1. Taxonomy (NCBI): domain Eukaryota; kingdom Metazoa; phylum Chordata; class Aves; order Charadriiformes; family Rostratulidae; genus Nycticryphes; species Nycticryphes semicollaris. The sequence continues at coordinate 889,034 of VXBJ01007013.1, read as the reverse complement.
AATCTCTTTCCATTGAATTCTATTATCCAGTAAATAAAACACATAGCCAAGTAATACCTGATAATAAAAATTACCTCCTGAATAACTGACTGCTGTGGGACAAATAAAACATCAAGTATTGCAATAGTAAGTTAGTTAAGTTTTATCTCATTTTCGTTATTACATTATTTTCAGGCTGAGGGCAGAAAAGGTAAAAGAGTCTAATACTTACTGATAGTAAGGCTGTTTCTATTGTACAATATCTAGTAATACATGCACTCATCTTCCAATTATTCTTGCTCATACATTTTCTGAATAAAAGAAGTGTTTGTCCTACTCAGCAATTCTGCTTTTTAGAACATATACAATACTTTTAGCTTTCATTTCTAAAGAATTAACCTGTAGTCGTGCTTGTGTAAAGTAAGTTTGTAAATATAGCAGAGCATCATTTGATATAGAGGTTTTGTTTGCTCTTATAGGAACACTAAAGATTCTGGTCATGAAAACCAGAACACACAACTGTCTCCCTGCAGTACAGTTATGCTTTTCTTTCCAGCTCCCAATTTACTGTCCACCACCTCTGAAATCAAAATATGTTGAGGAACAGCCTGGTCATTTGCAGAAGCAATTGTCTTCAGTGAGACAGACAACCGGCCGCTATATTGGATGGTGCAAGGTAAGAAATACCTGCACCCGAAGTTTCCTGCAGTTCCTGACAAGGCCAGGCTAAAACATTGAAAAAGCAGCCTACCTCACTTTAGAGGTTTTTGTGCAGTTCCTTGTATTAGTGTACACCTATAATTTAAGATGAAAAAATGAATTTTTCTCTCATTTTTCTCTGCTGCACTCATAACAGGGAACACACTTGTTCTCCCTCCAAAGGCAATGAGATAAAAAGGTCCCCTTCAATCAATGCTAAACTGGGTGTAGGCCAGCCCACAATGTCAGGCTCAGAAATAAATCTTGATTAACTTCTGCAGCAAGAGTGATGTAGGTAAGTTCTTCCTGGTAGAACCTGATAGAATTTAGGAGTCTGAAAATTCAGGTACAGCCCACAGAGAGGGAGCGAGCTGCTTCCAACAGGCAGGTTAAAAGACCTGATTTAGGTACTTCAGGAAAGACAATCTGAGTGCATGCAGTATAACTATAAAAGCAGGCTATTACTAACTAGTCATCAAAAAGACCTTATAGTTCTTTTATTGAATATTTTAGGCGTGGAAGAAAATGTGATACCTGGCACCATTCTCTTAACTACTGGTAAATGACAGCTTTACCCTGGCTGCTGTTTGTAGAGAAAAATACAAGCATAAAATTTCATAAGTAAACCCTATGATTTGAAAAAGGCGAAGAAATCAAAATGTCTTCCTGTATTTTCCATAAATTTTTATTCCACTGGTCTGTGAAAATTTTGTCAGTGACTGCGTAACAGAAATAATTCAGTTATAAATCTGTTCCACACTTTTCCATGCCCTTAATCAAGTGAGTGTTTCAAAATTGACTCGCAGTGACCTCTGGTGGTAGAAATTCTGTGTTACTGCAAACAAAGTATTTTGGTGAAGTAACTCAAGATGACTTTTTCCTTACTCTCCTAAAGAATGTGTATTTACTCAATTTGTTGAGAGAATTATACTAATAGTAGGCTAGTAGAAAAGTTTCTCTGTGTAAAGACAAACTTGGAAATAATTGACCGATTTGAAGGGGATAATGCAAACTCCCTTGAAGTTGAGCACGCAAAATCAGTATTGCTTATCTCTGGCAAAACTGAGCAGTTTTTTACAGGCTGAAAGATCAAGACAATTTTACTGGGTAAGTCTCTCTAGCGAAGGGGAGATTATATTGTAGTACTGAATTTTCTTCTGTTATACAGTTCATGTCCAGATGTTTTGCCACCCTAGGGTTTTGTTCCCAAAATGTGGGGATTTTGAAAATGATTTGAAAGATTTCTTTTAAATAAATGTGGATGGAAGTTTTTAAAAAACATAAATATGATAGTTGAAACGGGGCTAGGTCTCAGCACAGCCCATGTAGGAGTTCACTGATCTAGTTTGGTTTTTTTAAAGTTACATACTGTTTCTTCATTTCATTGTGCTGAGCCATATGTATCAACCGAGTAGTTTCATACTGAAGATGTGTACTTTTGCAAAGATTTTACACTTATTTTGTGGTGTGGGTTTTTTTGGTTTTTTGTTTGTTTTTTTTTGTAGGATGCTTTTGTCTTTGTTAAAAATGGAATAATGGATTCAATTCAATTTGGAAAAGGTAGGCAAGTCACATATTTCTGAATTGAGCATTTTCTGTTGTTTCTCCTTGCAATGATGGCTGAAACAGGAAATTCTAGTGGCAGGGAGGAGGAGTGGGAAAGGGCAGGAGTGCACTGCAATGCTTTCTGCAAGCACAAAGACAAAAAACTGGGACCGTTGTTAATTCACTATGGAGATTCTCTTATTTCAGAGAGAAATGACCAATTAAAAATACTATTTCTCATTCCTTTTAATTTAGCTTTGTTTTTAAAATTATAGCATCACAGAATTGTTGAAATTGGAATCTGTGTAGATCTGTAGATCATGCAAGGCCAAAGCAGGTTACTTACATCTCTGTCCAGTCAGGTCTTCAACATCTGCAGGGGTGGAAATTCCACAACCTGTCTTAATTATAAAAGTGATTTCTTAATTCTAGCACAAGTTACAAGCAGTATTTGCATTCAAGTTCAGTATCAGAAGTTATAGTTTAGTTATAAAATTATTTTCCTTAAAAATAGTATATTGGGAGATTCTACAATAGGCATTGTCTTATTTAATGTATATTAACTCACATTAAAATCAAAACTTAAAATTATGCTTTCCTTTTCCTTTATTAAGGATTAATATTTTATAAAGCAAAAGTATCTAAGGAGGAAAATTACGAACTTTGCTGCTGTGTTTTGAGGACTGTGATTCTGGGTCTGTCTGACACATACTACAGAGTGTGCACCTGGAAAATAAGACATTCATTAACAAAAAAAATCCAGTCCTGGACTGTTTTCAGTTTTGAATATTCATAATTTTACTTCCATTTTTATTAAGTGGGAAGTAAAGGAATTAATATTGAATTGCTATGCTTTTTTTTTTTTTTTACTTCAAAGATGCTTATGTTTACCTGAGGAACCCGCCACCAGAATTTCTTCCCAAAGTTGGTGTAATTACAATATCAGGCTTAGCTGGCGTAGTGCTGGCAAGAAAAGGTAGGATTTTTTGCTTATTTTCATTATTTATGTGTTGAATATGTGGCATGTAGTCTTTTTTAATGGTCAAATTTTCAGTTCTGAAACACAGACAAAAGCCTATGTACCTAGTATTAAAAAAAAAATCCTTCCTGATAAATGTAGGAGCATCATTAAATATTTCAGAAGCTGGCAAAGACCTAATAGAGCAGGATTATATATCATTTTTAATGGTGCAATCAACAAAAATTCAAACTAGGACACTTGTTTTGAGTTTGTTCATTATTGGTTTTCAGAAACAATCTGTGTATGGGAGGAAATTGGAGACAAATTATAGCAGGTAAGGTTACTGAATGTAGTGAAAACTAAGGGAATCTACAGGGAAGATGCTAAAGAATGTTGGCGTTTGGCTAACAGGTAGAGGAGAACACACATTAGAAGGCGTGGTTTCAGCAGCTTTGAAGCCAAAAGGGTGATTTAAGATACAGCCACCTCTCATTTCAAGATAAGTATTATATAGTTGTAATACTTAAGCTGCCAGAAAACCTTATTCAGAAACTATCAATCTGTAACACCTTGTGGGTGTCTGTGTGAATCATCAATACACTGGCAGATCAGCATTCTTGTATCCCTGTTACTATCCCTGTTACTTCTTGGTGGATGGACTTTAAAAAAAGACTTGGGCTTGAGAGTCTGTCACCAGGGCTCCTTGTCAGCAAACAGGAACTGGGGCCAGGCCCAGCCCTTCTCACATTTGAACAAAGAGATCCCAGTTTCCAGGCTCCTGGCTGCTCTGAGTGCTGCTGCCTACATCCTGAAGAAAGTGTGCATGGAACTAGTGAAGAACCACAGCAGCTCCTAAATAACACAGGCACTCTTCTTGTTTTTCACAACATTGCAAAACCTAGTTTGGGATTAATTCTCAGTCAAGAAACTGATGCTCAAAATATCAGTGTCTCCCTGCAAGCATGACTCTACTAAACTTATGATCACACTCTATTCTCTTCTTCAGCCATTGTGGGGATAAGTTGGATGCAAACAATGGTTAGGGGTTAAGTAGTTGTATGGATTAAACACAATTGTTTAGCTTTACATTTCATTAGTGTCTAACTGTTTGAAATATTTGACTTTATATAGATTCTAGATTTAAGAAAATTGCTTATCCTTTGGGACTTACTACTCTCGGGATTTCTGTGTGTTACCCAGCTCAGTCAGTAGTATTTGCTAAGGTAAGCTGAATTTTAATATGGATCTACCAGTGAATCTAGTTGTAGCATTCCCATTCCACTTGAATAAGCATCATGCAACTAGGAGTCTGAATTCACGTGCATCTTCATTTAAACTTCCTTACTTCTAGAGTACATAGGAAGATACCACAAAGACCTATACTGTGCTTAAAGTCTTGGACAACCTTACATTGCTAAACTAATATGTTGGGGTTTTTTATGCAAATCAATGCGGATTACAGTTTCTCAAGAGGCAGTAGGATTTCTTGGCTTACTGTCATAAGACTTTAAATGTCAGGGTTAGAATCACAGAATCACAGAATCTTAGTGGTTGGAAGGGACCTTTGAGATCATCGAGTCCAACCACATGAAAAAAAAAAAAAACCAAAAAACAAACAAACAAACAAACAAAAAAACCAAAAAAACCCAAAAACACAACAAAAAAAAAAAAGACCACCCAAAACCAAACAAACAAAACCAAAAAAGCCACCCACCAACTAAACCCCACACGCACAACCCCACGCACAACACCCCACCACAAACCAATAATCTTGGCCACTACAGCATGCCCTGAAGAGCCACGTCTACACGTTTCTTAAATACCTCCAGGGATGTCGACTCCACCACCTCCCTGGGCAGGCTGTTCCAGTGCCTGACCACTCTTTCAGTAAAGTAATTCTTCCTAATATCTAATCTAAACCTCCCCTGCCGCAGCTTCATACCATTTCCTCTGGTCCTGTCGTTATTCCCTTGGGAGAAGAGGCCAATCCCTGCCTCTCTACAGTTTCCTTTCAGGTAGTTGTAGATGTAGAAGTGGATAGGGGTGCTACCCTGTATGTTATGGCCTGTCTTGGGAAGCTAAGTCCTTGTTTCCTGCCTACTCACATTATGCAGTCACCTTTTGCACAGTCCTTTGTGGTTGCAGCTCTGAAGTATTCAGTTTCTACAGAGTATTTGAGAAAGTACTCCATAATTACTGCACTATTATAAAATTACTTTTTGAAAATAGAGTGAAGAATTCAGCCATTGGTAAAACAAAGCACTGCTCACTAACGTGGGCCAAGTCATCTTTGGGATTTTTTTCCTTTTGTGTTACCGTGTCATTTCCAACATTTCCAAGTTTGGATCCTTAAAAACTGCTGCTGCAATCTGTTGTGCTAACACTGCCAAAACACTGTTTGCTGATCAGGTTTTGATCCCATTTTGTGTAGGTGGATGTTGCATGTGAATGCTACCTGTGGATTGCTAATACCAATTTAAACATTATTTAGGATTTGCTCAATGTAAGAGAGAATCTAGATCTTGAAAAGTAGATGATTGAGATGTCTTGGAATGGGGTCAAGCATATTCTCATGCAAATTAATTTCATTTGAATGGTCTATGTATTTTGGGATTTTTAAAGCTGTCATTAAATTACATTTGTCTAAACAAATAGGTAACAGGGAAAAAGTTATTTTCTGCAAGCCATCGAACCTATGAAGCTGTGCAATCACTATGGGCGAAAAAGGAAGGTGTCACCAAGGTACGCTTTATGAAGTAATGACTAACTCAGAAAGTACACGAGAAGGTCAAGTACTAGTCTGCTGATACTGCTCAAGATTACTAATTGTGTTGTGAGGCCCCCTCTGATATTTTTGTAACCTTTGAGTTTAATTGATGTTAGATGTGTTGTACCTTTCTGACCAGCAGATACTGAGATCCTCTATATAGTCCCACAAGACATGCACAAGAGAAGATAGTTTCTCTTTTGGTCTTGACAAAAATAATCCATTCCGATTCAAGCTTTGCTCCTAAGCAGACCGCTGAATTTAAGATAAAGGCACACATAATTAGAGTAGTTATGACTATCTTATTCTTAAACATATCAGTGAAGGAAATGCCACAATTCTAGGTAGTCTGTTTCAATTATCCTGTGATATACATTGTTCCTGTCTTATTTTTAATTTTTCTTTTTCTTGCTGTATCCTTACTGCAGCCATAGTGAATTAATGGTCAGTAACCTCTTCATATTTGCTTATTACATAGGGAAAATTTATCGTGTTTTTTGACATAATCTTCTCCCTAGTATAACCTTTTCTTACAGAGCAGGCTTTTGAACTCTTACCTAATTATTGTTGTCCTCTGAACCTTCTCTAGTTTCTCTCTTTCCTTTTTGTGTTTTTAGGGGATTTGTGTGTGGTTTGTGTTGTTGGTTGTTTTTAAGTGAAGTGGTTGAAATAGGACATAGTAAACTGAGACCTTGCCAGCATCAAGTAGAAAGGAATATTAACCTCCTGTGAACTACATGTGGAATTTTGGTTATTACATCCCAGAATTAAACATGTTGTTTCTGAGCCTGAAAAGGGTTTTGTCTGGTGGAAATTTAAGAACAACCCTGACAAAAGTAGTACTTCCCAGAGTAAAAATTTTGCTTTCTAAAGTGATTTTTTTTTTTTTCCCTTTTTGAAGAAAATGAAAGTTTCTGAGTCTTTTAGAAGTATTTTGCTTTACAATTGTGGTCATCATTTGTATGCGGTCTTCATCTTTTATTTCCACTGAGGAGCACAAATGGAATTCTGAATTTTGAAAATGAGATTCAGATAAATGTCATTAAACCAGTAGCAAAACAAGAATTGATATGGTCAGGACAGTTTCTGTTAACTTTATTTTGTCCCCTGAGTTAAACCTGTTCCCAATACAGTTGGTTGGGCTTTTTTCATTACTAGGATATTACCATGATTATTTTCCCATCCTCTGTTAACTGAGAGTAGTAAGTGTTCTGTAAAAACTAAATGCTGTTTCAGTCTTGTGTAAGACTTTGTTCCACATCTGTAAATGAACAGTGACTTATTTGTGAAGTGCTTTGAGGGTGTCAGGTAAAAGCATGGTATAAGGCTTAAGTATGTACTCATGACAAAGTAAATTTCCTTACATGTGAACCTGAAGTTGCTGTATCTGAACTGTGAGGTTCTTTCATGCATTTTATTTTTTCCAGCTGTGTCCCTTCTGTGCAGCTCACTTTAACATTTCTAGTTGAATGTCATTGTATAATATCATACCTAATTTCATTAAAGATAAGATTTCAGACTTGAAGGGTTGTTTTTTTTCAATAATGTATTAAGCATATACCCTTGTACATTTATTTTTTTTATTAATGTTTGATTCACAGCTGCAGCAAGAGGCAAAATCAGTTATGCAAGAAGATAAGAAAAAGAAAGAAATTACTAGTACAACACCTGAGTCTGCTGTTGAGTCAAGATCATTTAACAGAACACAGTCTTCTCCAACAGAGTCTTGGAGTAATAAAGAACCAGTGCCTTCATCAGGTGAATAAAACATTTCGAGTATAAACTCAGGGCAACTTGCAAATCCAATTACTAGCCTTAATTTTGTAGTTAACGTTGCTTTATAATGGAGCAGACTGTCATAGCATATTAGTCTTGAGAATATTCTACACGCTGTCATTTAATACGCACTTCAGAGCCTCAGATGTGATCATTTTCTCACTGTGGACCCTGTCCCAGTATCAGAGTTCTTACATGTTTATTGTTCTCTCTCAATAATGTTTTCTTTCATTCCATAGGGTATGGACAATACGGACCATATCCTGTATTGTTAGCAATAAAATGATATCATCAAGTATTTCTGTTAAATACCTACCTTAAATTATCCTTCTGTTGTCAGACTACCATAACTGTAATTTAAAGGATTACTGCTAGATTTTTGGGAAAGCAGCTAATTTGAATTACTGTTCATTTCTCTATTCAGGTTCTATATCTTCAGCTGTTGGTAAAAGAGGAATGTGCAATTGACAAATGAAGCATTGGATTTTATTTTGCTTTTTGCTAAGTTTTTTTTTCAGTGGTGTTCTTTGTGCATCTTAAATGGTTGAGATACTTGACTAGGTCATTTAATAACATATTTAACACAGAAATATTTTGATAGGCCAATTGCTAAGAGAAACAGTAAAAATACCTATTAAAGAAGAATGGAATTTGTTTTAAAATAATGTTAACTTTTGTAGGGACACTTTCTGTTTCTTATGTATCACTTAAGCTTGCTTACTTCCTTTTATTGTGTTCTTTACCGGAATCATATTTTTTTTTTCTGGAAAGCAAGTAGAACGTATTTGAAGTGGGTTTTAATTTTCTTTCCTTTTATTTTCACTGTAGTATACATTCACATCTTTTTTGCTTTGCCTCTGTATTTTCTCTGATTTAATTTGTGGAATACTTAAATCTTTTTTTACGTTTGCCTTGGGGCAGACTGTCTGTAATGCCTTTATGAATATAGTTATCTTCTGTCTTCACTGTTGTGGGTGGAATTAGTTCATGTCCCTAATACAGCCAAAAATACCCATGTCCTAAATTAATGCGTGTTGTCAGAGATGTTTGTTTTCACTAGTCCAGACAGGTAAAGCTTTCAGGAGAACACAGCCCCCTTTGTTAAACCACCCCACCTGACTGGAAAAGAATCAGACTTGTAGTAGGCGGCACAGTCCCAGAATACCTTCCTTTATATTCTCTTTAGTCCTCTGGAGTTACAGGATCATTAAATATGTCAGTCTTTGTGTGTTGCCATTCAGGATGACTGTGAGGGCTCAACATTTTTGTAAACTCAGTTTATTGTTTTTGGAAGTCATGAAATGAAACTAGGTAAGAGTGTTTGCCTTAATCTGGAATTCTTACCATCTGGCAGTAGCTTCAAGAAAGATACTGATTCAGTTGGTTTTGAGACAGTTCTGCTCCTGGGACCAGTGAGGGGAAAACAGATTGGAGATTTTTTTCCATGTCCCAAACTTCCTCTTCCTTTCCACGTGTAGCGAAAAGCATCACTATTTTTTCTGTTGCCCTGCAGTGTTCAGGAACTAGCATTAAATTATATAGATTAGGAGGAAGACTTGCTCTCCATCCACTGCTGTATGCTAATGAATACAACATGCCTTCATTGTCCTGTATCACACAGTTTTAACTAGAAAATACATATTTTGATATTTTGTGTTTGGTACTATGGTAGTTCTCCAAATGTGTCAATAAGCTTGGGTTTTTTTTTTCTTACAGCTCAAATATATGTATTTTTTAATTAAAATTCTTTAATATCTCTAACAGGAACAGTGAAGACACCAAAATTTAAGCCTGATCCAAAACTTATGGACCATGGTCAGTCCAGCCCAGAAGATGTGGATATGTACAGTACTAGAAGCTAAGACATACCTGCTTACAAATCTTTGCAAAGTATTATGAATGGGGGGGGAGACGGGGAGAAGGGAAGGAATAATCCTTACAATACATACTCTGTGAGGTATAATTTAATCAGGTATTTTCTTATATCCCAATTTGTATTATTAACTTATGTGATTCTGTTCAGTGAATATTTTGTTTCTCACTACTTAAAAGTGTTGAGAATTACTCATTGTCTGTGTCATTAGTGAGACACTGAGAAAATGTCAGTGACTTCTCACAAAGAGGTTTCTCTGTGCCAAGCTTGTTAATAAATGTCACTTCACAAAGGGTGTTTGAAAATTTAAACATATCTTTATAGTTCGGCTCAGATGTTCATTGATCTGAAAGAAGAATGTGATGGATGGGGTTTGCAGAGGCTTCTTTGTCTTTTCTTGCAGTTCTGGAATGAAGTACAATTTGTTACTGGTCTGCGTACCCTTAAGAAGTCAGTTGTTATATCATACGAATAGCATCATCCTTAATGCTTGTATAAACAAGTCACTTGTTGTTTACTTCTTTCACAAAGGTGAATGGGAACAACTTCTTGTCCTGCATGCTTCTTGTATATTTAAATGTCACTTAAATTGGGGAAAAAACACACACCTAATCTCCAAATCATCCTTTATAGACTACGCATTACTTTTCACCAGCTCCTAATATTTTGAAGAACTGCATGTAAATTGCTTAATCCATGCAACTGATACGGTTTGAATTTATATTGAATGCATTAGCAATGTTGAGGAAGTTGGACACTTTCTGTAGTTTTGAGGCTTAAAGTGCTGACGGGTATTAAAAATGCAGAAGTAATAGGCAGCAAGCCTTTTCTTCCCAGAAGTTTCTATGTGGTACCCATTGATCTTGGGAGGACATCTGTGAAACTCTGTATTTTTCCAAAAGAATGAAATTAGAAATGGATTAAGTTTCCTAGGATGAATCTTTGAAACACTGCTTTTATCATTGTGTATATCACTCTACTTCTGTTCATCTTCCATTTCTCTTCAAAACAATCTTTATAAGGGTTGGAATAGATCTAGTAGTCTTCCTTGAACTGAGTGCAACTCATGATCAGTACACAATGATAATCAGCCTGCTGCCTAGGGGTACTCTCATCTGTATCTACTGTGGCACTTTTCCAAGTATAAACTGCAAAAGAAGACTGTGCTAGTAGTTTGTCCTTCGATCTTCTGAACTCTGTTGTTTCCACAGATGAAAATATTTTTTGAAGAAAAACTATGCAAACACATAGTTTGGTTGGGAAGATTTACACCTGAAAAGAAATGCTGCTTCATATGAATGTATTCTCAGCACCGGGATATGAAGGGATATTCACTCCTGTTCTCCTTAAGAAGAGGTTTCACAACCTGATTCCTTTTTACAAGGCTACTAATGCAAAGGCGAATAACTCGTGAAATACAGGCAAACAGTTTTCCTAGTGTCACTGTGGAACTAGCAGAAATTGTGAGGAGATACCGCATAGTGGGGTGTGCATGAGGCACAAATGAATGAGCAAAAGAATAAGTAAGGTTTTTATGATGGTTCAGAAACAGATAAATATTGAGATTTTTCAAATCCAAATTTCAGACAAAGTGTTGGACTTTGTTATACAGAGTATAACAATGGAAGGTGAAGTCAGAAAATACGAAGTTTAAAGAAGAAGAATTCTGAGTTAGACTTGCTTGGGACAACTAACGTATAGAATTAAATGTATTTTGTTTCTTTAATCATCTCTTAAGGCCCAGGAAACTGTCAGAAATCGGGCAGCAACAAGAGGATATTAAATCAATCTTCACAGAGCTCCTGGACAAGACAGTGTTCCATCACAGAGAGGAGTAGAAAAATTAGGTATCTTGGCTTCATATGCCATTTCCAGAGAAACAGGTGAAGACATATGGTGGGAAGTGAAAACGGTTTTCAAGTGCAAGACTGGATGGCAGAAATGGTATTATCTATCTCCCTTTGATCAGATTCTGGATTAAAAAAACATAAAGGAAAAACCATCTGCTCTGCTCCTAGATTCCATATAAATTCTAATATAGGTCCTTTGAGTGGTATGCTACCACAAGTCAACAAGAAAGATAAGGTGATGGAGGTTTGCATGCATTTTGTAGAGGTTTTCTGTGGTGATGTTTTTCAGCACATAGTGGGAAGCTTTGCACAGGAATTAGTCTTCTGGGAGCAGGGAGAAAAGCTGCCAGGGATGGCTTTTAAGGAACAAGGATGTCTGTGCAAGAGTGGGCCTTAATCCAGACACCTCTACATGCAGTGCCAAAAGCTGGTCTGATCCTTTCCATACTTTTAAGGGCATTACCACTCAGATTTCATGATACAAATGAGAGTGTTTGGTCTGCAAAAGGTACGTTGGACTCCTTGGTGGTTAGACTGTCAAGAATTAGATGTTTCATGCAAGCAGTTTGCATTACATCCCCTGATTTTACAAGCAGTTTATACTGTAAATGGACATGATACACAAAGCTGTCCTTAAGTGGTATTTCAGTCTCAAATTACTCCTTAGGGCAAAATTGTAATAGAAACAGACTTCAGGGTTAAATCATCATTCAGAAATCTTAGATATGTTTTCTGGGACATAACTTAAAGTAGGCTTTTGCCTACTTTAGTGAATTAAATGTATGAGGGATACAGTTCTGGAGTGCAAAATGGTATCCCTGTACTGTGTCATTTCTTCTCGGTGGACGAGAAGAGTAAGTCAGCACAGATTTATTCCAGTATCGGATTTGTCATCTACTGTCACTTTTTAGTTTAGTTTTTTTGCCAGTTGAGATTTCTCTTTCTCATTCTAATATACATCACAGGATAACTTTTTGTTTGTTTTCTATCAACAGTTTTTGTTTAATATCTCCGTACAGTTTAAAAGCTGTGACTAAAATGAGAGGCTTGAGTTTTGGCACTGAAACAGCTATAGCTGAAGACAGCTGTTTCCCTATCTGCAGCCAAAGAAAATAAGACAAATTATTAAAAATTTTGTATCCTGTCTGGGTGTATTCTCTGCTTTCAGAAATATGGTAATCAATCTCTTAGTATTTCTCTGTCCTGGAGCATAAATGTCTTAGTAATGGAAAGGAATTTTTTAGCAAAACCTGGAATATGATCTATTATAATAGATCTTTGCTAACATAAATTTCTATTAGAGTCAGTCACTGTCTTGTCCACCCATCTGAGACACGTGACGAGGAAATTTCTAGAGGTACTAAAAAAGATGCAGGTTATTATAGAGAAGTTTGTAATGTATTTGCTGCAATGAAGGCAGCCCCGGTCAGATCACTAATCAGCTCTTGTACAAATATTGGAATGGTGACTGAATCTTTGTCACTCAGCTGACATTTTGTGGAGTGTTTCTTATCAAATCTATAAAGGTGCCTGCCCTCTTCAGTTCAGACATCTGAGCCTCCAGGTTTTACATAATGCTTTACAGATAGCTTGTGCCAGATAAGTACAAGGAACTGTGTCTCTTAATAATTTCTAGTAAAGGTGCTATGCAATGGCTTGCAAGAAAGCAAATTCAAATCTATGTTATGCCATACTTGTGAGTCCTCATTTTAAACACATGTGCCTGACTTGATCTCTTTAGGATTTCAGACCCAATGTGCAAAACTGTTAAACAATGAAAAATTAACATAAGTACACAAGAAAAGTGGAATTTTAAGACGTGGTTTTATTAATTTATAGTGAAATACTTTGAGATGCTTCTGAAACATACCACTATTGATCACCTAAAGTTTCTTTCTTTTATAATGCAATAATGCAGTAACATAATAAAAGTAAGAATGTATACTGTAATTTTTATATGATGTAAGTTACATATTTGTGAAAAATCCAATGTCTTAAGGAACTGGGTCACATAATGATATTTTATAATATAGAAATAGTTTTATTCAATGCATGGTTTTTATTTATGATTGGTTGTATTCAATAGAGAGATTTGGAACTTGTTGATATTAATTTTTATTTACATAAACCTGATTGTGATACTTTATTTTGTCATATCTTTTTTAAGTACCTGAAAATAAAGGGTGATAAGATACTTTTTTAAAATGAAATTGAACTTTTGTATATTGTCTCATCTGTAGGGAAAATCGTCAAGTCCATTTCTCTAAAGTACATTTTAAAAGTTAATTGGTAATCATGAGTGTCACACCTGTTGCCCTCATGCTGGGGCGAAAAAACTTAACTCTTAAGTACTGAAACATACATTTCTGGAAGAAATAATCAAAATAACATGCAGGACATATTAATGCTCAGCATGTTAAATTTTGAGAAGTGCTTCCAATTCCTTTTTCTGGTAATTTCTTCTGAAGACTACTGTAGCTCACAACTTGGGAAAAAGACAACTTTCACGCATGCTGGAGGAATGACACATACCGCTATAAGACCAAGGCAGATGGCAAATGTATTGACCTCAGTATGGCTCCTTTGTCATCTTCAAGGCAAAGTAATTTGTCAATCCAAGGGTCGTAAATAATGTAATACATGATACAACCTACGGTGTAACTACTTAAAAGAAAAATTGCATGAGTAAGTCATGTAGCTATTTTAATGGCAGATGATCATTATGATTCTCAAATAATTTAGGAAATATTGTAAAGATTTTTTTTAATGCATCAGTATAGTTATTTTGTAGTGAAAATTTGGAGTATTTCTGAATCACATTCACATACAGAAAGTGCATTTTAAATCTAAAAAGAACGTGGGATCCTACAAAGACTGTACTTTTTAAAAAGGAGTGTTAGTATGCACTAGCTTGTGTGTAGTTTTTGTTTCAAATTGTAGGGATTCTAAGACACAAAGCTTGGGTATGTGCTGATGGTAAGCTACAGTCAAGAAGGACTAGTTGGAACTGTTCCAGAGGTTACCATTTTATTTGTATTACTACAGTACTGATGTGCTCTTCTTGTAGACCAGCACAAGTGTACAAACCAAACTGAAATGCTGAGGAGAAGGAGATCTCAGTCGGAACATCTTGTTGTTACATTCTTTTTTGTTTGAAGAAACTTCTTTATGTTCTGAAGTCTAGTGGCCAGATCTATTTTGTGTTGCAAAACCCAAGTATTCGGGTGCATGCTAACAAGTTCTAGAACAAGAGAAAAGAGGGGGAAACGAAAGTTTCATCACGGACTCAGAATTGATGATGGGGATGTGCCGTTGGGAGTTATGAGTTTACTGTGGGGCAGAGTCAGAACATTATTCAAGGTGCAATTACTTCTTTGCTCTTTCATTTATGGGTTGTAGGAGGTTGCATTTACTGAAACAATTGAAAGAAATTCTTTGTTTCCCTTGCTGTGGTCAGGTAATTCGTCTAAACTTAGGCTATCCTGAGTTTAAGTGTTGGTAACTTGTTTTTGTGCTTTATTTGTAGCAGTCCTAATATCCATATTGAAGAAATACATAGCTTGCTTTCTGTTTGTGCCTTCCTTGGAACCCCTGCAATGCAACAGTGGTAGAAAGAGTGTTCTCCAAAGCCATCTTGAAGCAAATCTGAAATTACGAATAAAGCTAATGAGGAGTTGATCATCTTCCACCATTAACTTTGGTCAGTAACTTTGTTTTAGTTATAGCTCTTGATTTGAGGAAATAAAATTAGTATAGCTGTAGTCTACCTAGACTGTAGTTGTAGAATGCATAAATTTCCACTTGATTTTGTTGTGTTCCAGAAACTGAGACAATGAAGGGAAAGAAATGGGTATGCTGTGAAATACAAAACTAACAGCTCTTTAGACCTGTTGGTATTGGGTTTGTTTCTTATTACCTAAGTAGGAGCTAAAAAGAAAAACCTACTGACGGCCTCTGCAGCCCTTCCCTGAGGCCGAGTCCAAACCTGTTGCATTCAATAAAATGTCAACAATATACCAGAAGGTTAATAGATTGGGTTTTGTAATCTACTTCATTAGAAGATCTCACCTGAGTAAAAACTGCGAATTACATTTCTGCATCTTTGTCTCAATCAAATTTAAAAGTTGTAGGTAAAGGTGTTCTGTGCATCATTCAGCAACTGGAACCAGAGGGGAAATTCCCTGTCAACTAGAAGAACAAAGCAAGTGTATGAACTGGTAATTCACACTTCTGCCTTACAACTGAAGAACGATGACACAATTTATTTTTTTTTACTGAGGTATATGTTCATTTCTCTGTTCTTGTGGTTCTGGGATCTCTTGCAAAGCAATCTGGCATGGCTAAGAATCAGTCTTTTCCTTATTGTCTGCTGTAAAATTAAGTGCTATTGGGCTTTCAGCCAAAGCAGTATTCTTTCAACAATTTGCTAGGCAGTGATGTTTATTTATCATTATTTATCCTTTGAAGAGTAAAGGTTAAAGTTTACCGTTTGCTGTTAATGTAATTACGTTTGGCATGTTTTCATAAGCAGCTATCTCCTGTCAAATGAAGAAATCCACATTAGGATTTTACCAGTTATGGAGAAGTTTCGAAGGCACCATCCTAAAAACCAATGCTTATGCTGACTTAAGCTTCAGCACAATTGATCTCTTACAGACTTTGGGCATATCCACGTTTCTTCCTCTGTAGTTCCTCAGGATGACAAATCGTTCACATAGAGGCCATCACATGTTCAGGGTCTTGTTGTGCAGTGAACGTTGAGAATTTTTTAAAAGACTTTTTACATAATAAAAAAGCACGTGTGGGCATGTGCTGGAGTGTCAATATTTGTTGCCATTCATCCTTGCCAGGGGAGAATTTCCTATTCTGTTCTCAGAAAGGAAACATGATTGCAAACAAGTAAAGCTAACCAACAAACCATAATGCATAATAATCATACGATTACAGGATTCCTTCTTAACCCTGTCTCATCCCTGCTAGTTAGCCACGTAACCAGCATGTCCCACACACCTTCCTGAGACTAGATTCAGTCTCGAACAAAATGATGGAGAAATCCTTCTTTTCCTTTCTCACATTTGTAACTTGGTTTGTAAATTGGATTGGGATGATGGTCAGAGTATGTGTAGCAGCTGAGGCTACATGTCCCTTCCCGACAGTCTTCTGAGTGTTTATTCCTCCTGTGCCCTACCACATTGCTCCTGGGTTCAAAGGCTTCCTGCTTATCACAGTTTATAAAGTGTTTTTATGGTCTAAAATATATTAAGTGCTTGTTCCCCAGTGTGTCTTACCAAACTCTTGACGTCTAGCTTACTCATAGCTTTACAGAAATTGCCTAGGAAATAAGTAATAGAAAACGTTTTAATAATGAAAGATAGTAAATAATAGAGATTTGGTGTTCAGCACTTTGTGCAGATCTCTGTTTCTCCCTCATACTCTCTGTTTCTGAAGTCACTTAGGTGGAGGAATAGGCTTGTCTTAAAGTTTACAAAAACAACAGTTGTGGAAGGAGTAGAAAAGTAGCAGGAGTTTCCTTTGTGGGAATCGGGTAGATGGAGAAACACTGTGATACCAGTTATCCACAGGTAAACTTGCGTAGATGCTTTTACATTGGAAAAACAATTCTGCAGTGTAAGTCTGTAAAGCAGTACTGTCTGGGAGGTCTTGAGATCAGCTCTGAAATTGAGTAAACAAACATTTGAGGGGAAAAAAGCCCTAAAAAATACCCGCAAGAGACGAAGAACAGCAAAGAAATGCTGCTGTTGTGGCACTTGCTGGTTTGTGTTTGCTGTTGATCTAAGAGTGTAACAGTAGTGTGTTCATTCCACTCATGTGGGTTTTCCTCATATTTCATGTCACTTTAGAGCTTTTGCAACTGAGTACAGGATATAGAGTAATTTGAGAAACAAATTCCTCTCTGTAGCTGTATTTGTTAAGGTCATCCTTCCCTAGAGGAGTTTTGCACTCTAGGTAGATGTACTTCATTTGTAAAAGGGAGTAGTTATTGTACACACTGTTATTTATTTTGCATTCATTGTTAATATTTATAATGAATTAAGGGGTTTTTTTGCCTTCATTGACCAAAACAATACTATGTAATGCTTCAAAGGGGTTCTCTACTATTACACAAAATACTCCTAGTCACAGCCTACATGTGACTGCTTCGAGATTTAGATCTCGCATATAGGCATCTCGTATAAATAGTAGCATTGTCAACTAAAAAACAAAAGAGTGTAGAAGTGTGCATGGCTACTTCTAAGTATACAGTTCTGTTCCAACACCAAATATTTGTATCAGTGGATTGTGTTTATGTATCTTGAGCTACAGTTTATAATATGCACACTGTATGTGAAGCCACAGAAACCCAATGTGGTAGAGTCAGCAAAGCAGTCTTTATCATGCCAATTGAGTACAACTTCCTGTGTTTCATATCCTGGTGGTTTTTTCTCTCTTTCTTTTTTTTTTTTTTCTTCCCATTCAAAAGCCTAAAATTAATAGAGCTTTCATTATCTATTTAGAAGATTGTTGCAAGTTACAAGTCAGAAAATAATGGGTTTCTGAAGTAAGAAGAGACTAATTGCTGTGAACATCAGGAGATTTCCTTTTTTTTAATTTAGCCCTCTTAATTCATCCCAGTATTTACACATTAAAACTAGCATTTTATGAGCTGAGATAAAAGTTTTTATACTGAAGAGATTGACAAGATGTGGCTTCCTAATTTAGATAGAGGAAGGCTGCATTGAAAAGTAGTCTGAGACAGTTCAGGATGACATATAAATCATATTTGCATGTTGATAGCTATCTACATTATATTTGCTTATTTTTCCCTGACATAGTTACTTGCATTTGGATTCTTGGTACTTTTGGAAGAAAAGAGAACTGGACAAGATTCAAAGTATTGCAGATCACAGAGAGGAGGACAGTCAAGGAGAAAAATTGGGAAACAACAGTGAGGGACTCATGGATGAAATAGATACCAACTTATACTGAGGTAAGTGCAAAGGGGAAATAAATTGGCAGTATGAAAAGAAGCCTTGGATTGCAATGTGGGAGCTGTGAGCACATCTGACATTCCTAAATAATTGTGGATTGTTTTAACAGTATAAATGACAACAAAATACTTCAGCAGTAGCTGGGATAGGTGCTCGCTTTGGTAATGGTGAACAGGGAAGATTCTAGTAAGCCTTTAAAAAGTGATCTAGGAAAGACAACATCATGGGAGAAGATGTCATGTTTCCATCTATGATGTCTTCCTCCCTATCATTCTTTGATGAGACAGAATTTCAAGATAATCCTGAGGTGTTGCTGGGCAAATTTGAAAACAGCCTGTGGTGGAAATATCAAAGCCAGGCTTGGAAGGAAATGCTGCCAGCAGAGATTCAGAAACTTCCAGATAGAAAGGTGAACCTCTGGGATGTTACTTGGGATATTGACTTTCTCACTTCCTTCTTATTCTCATCTCATGATGTACGGAAGGAAACAACCAGCAAGTGCAGTTTAGTCTCTTCTGAACTGCAGTCTAACAAAGCGATCTTCCTTCTTAGTCTTTAAAATGTTTCTAATTCTTTCCTATCTGGCTATTTTTACCCCAAATTCATCTCCCTGTGTTACGCAGTCAGATTTTTACATTCTATCCCTTCTCTTTTCAGATAGTTTATATAAATATATAGAGAGACACATACATGTATATACACACACACAGAAGGCATACTCTTAAAATGAGACATGGATTTTTTTTTCTTTTTTTTGCCTCTGGTTCTGATCATTCTTTCCCTACCTGCCTTGGAGAATTTTTTATTTTAAAATAATATATCTGAGAGAAAACTGCAACTTTCATGTGTGCTATGTTTAGATATTGCATGAAACAGCGCTGAGTTGATTGACTAGTAAAATCAAATAAGCACTATTCTGAAGCTGCAAGCAGTACTCTGGGGTAGTCGACACTATGATTTGAAACATTTATTTCTCCGAATTATGAAGAAACTTTCTGGATTTGTGCTAGAATATACTGAACTCCTTGACCGCTCAGCTTTACCTTTTGAATTACCTTCTGCAAAAGATAATAAGTTATATTCATTAATGTGAGTATATGGATATTTTGCCTTTAAATTGTGTTTTAATATGGGAGGAGAAGCATGCTATGAAGTAAGTTTTTATTTCACTTCCAGGTGTAGTAAATTGAGCTGTTGTGATTGGGACCAAAATCTGGTGCAGTTACTTGTAGAGAATGGACATATTTTTACCTTTATATATGCAGATAAAAATATCTAAATAAAGCTGCAGTTTGAACTGAAATAAATGTCAGTGTAGCTTCACGTTTGCAAAAGGAAAACAGATTCAGAGTAGTTGGGACAGTGTGAGTATTCATGTCTATTCAGTACAGAAGTTTTAGGTTTTAAGTTTTAGAATCTGATTTGAAAATACATAAATAAACGTGGCAATAACAAGGAAGAATTTGTCTGATATTTCATGCCAAACTATGGGAGAAATTTTGGTAAAATCATGAGATTGGGTATTAGGAAATGATGAAAAAATCAAACAGATTGTAACCGTGGTTTGTAATCAAACAAACTGGGAGTTGAAGGAAGAGGTGTCGATAACATACTATGTGCTGCAGTTGTGCCTAACAATCAGAGCAAGAATAATTATTGCAGCAGGACTTCTTTTTTTCTAGGAGCAGAAACCAGCCTGATAATAACCTTTTAATCATAATTTTAATACGCTTGATCCGTGTCTTTGAGATGTCTTTAAAAACACTGTATATCCATGGAACTTTGTCTTCAAATGCCTTCAAAGTTTATCTTTAAAAGGTAGCATAATCCTAAAGGCATGACAGATAAATGTATGTGACAGATACATTTAGTGCGTTGAAACTTAAAGGAATACTTTATATGTTTTCAAAAATTCCGAAATAGCAAGACAATTTTATGGAACTACCCAGTTGTCATAAAAGAAAATATACTGGAGAAGTTAACAGGAAGTTGTATCTATTAGAAGTTAATTAGTAATTCTTTATAGAGAAGGATGCTGTAAACAAGCTCAAAATCCATGATCCTTGACTTGCTCCAGTAACAGTAGCAGACAGGCGAGCACGTTCTGCTGCTCGCAAATTCTGGAAGAAACGGAATTCAACCACAATGGACTTCAGGATGTCTGTTCTCAAAGTCTTGCTTTTCATTCTGTTCATGGCCAGTGATTCACTGGGAGCACAAGAAGCTTCACGTAAGACATTTCATTCCTTATTCTGTACTTCTGTACATTAAAAAGATTGCAAACCTATGAATTGCAGCTGAAATACTAGGTATTCTGGTGGGTTTGAATCATTTTGAGTTAATTTGTCAATGACAAAAGGATGCATTTTAAATGAGTGAGATGATACTATTCTTCTTCAGTAGGAAGGAATAGCCAGTATATAGGTTAAAAAACTATATATTCTTTTTAGAGCAAGTATTTTAGAAAAAAATGTTGAGAGAAACAGGGAGAAAATCATCGGTAATTAAGAGCATGTCAACCAGAATCCATTGAAAAAAAGGTTATTTTAAATGAGGAGGTAAGTGTCTCTGGTTCTGTTAGAGTATACAGTATTGGTCAGGAATTATTTTAATGGGAGGATTCTCTACAGATTTGCTTGCTATTGTCTCAGCTATTTTATTTCTTGGGTTTTATTGTTATTACTGTTCTTTACCTGGTAGCGACCATTTAAGTGTAATTAGGTATCACTAATCTGATAGTGGTCTAAATCAGCTGCAGTTACTATTTTTCTAACACAATTTTGGTTTGGGATTTAAGAATCTTTTTTTTATTATTATTATTCTGCTCTAGTCTTTAAATTGCCAAAAAAAGTTACCACTTCAAGGAAAACTGCATTTATATAGACTACAGTACTATGAAGGTCTCAGCAATGAGTTCCTTGATGACATTATTATTACCGCACTAATATCAAAGGGCACATGCTCACTCGCTGTCCAGCAGAATCACAGCTAATTATTTTCTACTTCCTTAGAAGTTTTTGTAACATTGCTAAAAGAATTGTCCTTCTGCTACTGATCACAGGGGCAGTTAAAAAACAGTGCTGCTTATTTCCCAGATAATACGATACTACTAGAGAGTTTTCAGTGTTCTGTACTTCATAGTCATAACTTACGATCTATATTTAGGTTGTCTTGAAAAATGCTTCAATGCTGATGCCCTCTTGAGTGAAAGGAATGCAATATATATAAATAGATTTATATAAATGCAAGCCTTGATCACTGGGTAACCGTTTAGATTTATCTTGATTAACAGTAAATGTTGTGCGAGATTGTCTTTGACAGTGGAGAGGGAGAAGGCTGAACTAAAGACTGCTGACGCGTAGTTTCCCTAGCTAATAATGCATCAGTCATGAGTTTGTTAATCTACCTGTTCGAGGATGTAAAATCCCTCTTGCAATAGCCAAACAGTAATATTAACAATTCTCTGACGCTGCTTTCTTCCTGTCAGTTGCCAGGTAGGCTCAGAAGGATCTGCTCAGAGATCTATTCCACTAAGACTTTCTGGCTTCGTTCTGAATGTGTGTCTTCTCATTGTGAAAAGTTACACAAAACTATGCTCAGCTGTATTGAGTGTTTGGCATTTTTTAAGTATCATAATCATGCTTGGCCATGCAATGTACGGCACCAGTTTTAATTTTCTCTCTTGGCATCCCTAGTGGTGTAATTCAATTGCGTGTTGGGTTATACATTATAGATCAAGATTCCAGGTACGTTTCTGTAAATCGCAGACTTTACTGGCTTTGTGTCAGCTTGTAGCTTGCTGCTGGGCACAATGAAGTACAGCGTTCAGACTAAGAGGAAAGAAGCAGATAGCAAAGAATGTAGGGTTTGAGTGCAAACATGGTGACTTCTGATGGCTCGTTAAGGTTCCTGATGAAGAAGTTATTTTTAGACAACCATAAGCCTGTGAAGTACTGCAAGCAGCACTCAACTTCTAGAACATAATTTACAGTCCGTGATGTTTACATATTAAAAGAGATGAAGGAGAACCAACATTAATGCAAAACAAATCCTTTCGTAGACCAAGACAAGGAATAATCCCAGTGCAACACACACAATAAGGTTTGAATTTGAATTATAGTTAGAGAGTTTGAGTCTCAAGTGGGTTTAATGTTGTTAGCAGACCAGAGAGGATACCTAGTGGAATTCAGATACAACCACACCTAAATGATAAGATATAAATCATAATAATATAAGCCATACAACTTACTATGGGGTACAAATTCTGAGTGAAGTAATAGAAACAAATAAACCTTCATTTCTCAAATAATTTCAAAATTTTGCAAGACCCAGTCAGTGGAAAGTAAGATTTAGTATCATCTGCAAAGTACATCATGTGAAGCTCAAATTGCTGAAATACAGCCCATTAACAGTAGGTTACTGTATAATTGAATTAAGTAAATATTTTGTTTGTTTTAACTTACAGCCAACTGCACTGGAGTTGAGGACTTTAGCGCCTGCTTGGGTGATACAGAAAAATTCTGTCCTGTCAATATTTCTTGTCAATGTAAAAATGAAAAGCCTTTTTGCAGGTAGGTTGTGGGGTGGGTTGGTTGGTTGGTCGATTTGTGTAAATATATGCTGTGTAAATGCAGCTTGTCAAATATAATATTAAGGATGAAATAAATTTAGACCTTGCAATGTGGTCCATGAGAGTGGACGTTGATCTTCATTCACAATCGGCATAAGCTCATAACTCTGCTACAAAGTATCAAATCTGGGATTTGAGTGCAGCATTTTTTTTTTTAGAATATGTGTAGGCCATGTAATTCATAGGTTAGGTAATCACTATAATCTTCAATTTTTACATGCTTGCTATTGTCTCAGCTATTTTTCTTTAGAACTGAATTATGCTGTGTAATGACAGGTTTTTTCCCAGGTAGATCAAAGTTTCCTTAGCGNATTTTTTTTTTTAGAATATGTGTAGGCCATGTAATTCATAGGTTAGGTAATCACTATAATCTTCAATTTTTACATGCTTGCTATTGTCTCAGCTATTTTTCTTTAGAACTGAATTATGCTGTGTAATGACAGGTTTTTTCCCAGGTAGATCAAAGTTTCCTTAGCGTTTAAAAAAAAAAAAAGAGAGATACCTTATATCCCGTTCTACAGTTTGTACTTGGTTTTTTCCCTTTTCTTTTTTTTAAATGTAGTCATATGAGTAGAAAATCTTGTAACCATATTTAGCATATTTGGTTTTTACTTATAGCTTGACCCTTAGACTTTACAGAAAGTCAGCAAGAAACCACCAGGGCAGAAGCTCATCTGATCACCTGCTGGATTCAAGGCAATAATCTCTCTGTGACCCAGTGTATTGCATGTGTATATGCAGCTGGTTTCCAACTGTAGCCATTGTACCAGCTTAGATAACTGAGTTCACTGTGTTACTGTAACTCCAAAGTGCAACTCCAAAAGAATGCTGCACTCGTGAAAGTGTAAATATATATTCCAAATCATGTCCAGGTCAATACTAATATTGCGTATAAACTACAGTAAGAAAAGAATTTTCAGTAGTGGTGGTCAAGATCAAACTTTCAGAAAAGGTTACTGAAATCCAGAATGTTTGCATCAACAAATGTTGCAAAATCCCCGTAGAAAGAACCTTCCTATCATGAGGATGGCTGGGGACATTCAGTTCCAGTTGTAGCCTTTGTATTAGGGGAGGAAGAAGTGCTTTGAGAGGGATAAAAAGGAACCCCTGAATGAATTAAAATAGCATAGCTTTTTCAAAAGCAACATTCTTATCCAATTAGAGATCTTACTCTTAAAAGCAGAGGGGACATATTCTGTCAATCTACTATGGGTTGTGTTGCTGCTTTGTCATAGAAGGTACGTCAGTATCACAATGATAGGTAGCAGTGTGACATTTCAATTTTATCTGCATAGTCTATTTTGGAAATTCAGAANATTTTTAAATAATGTTGCTAAAAAATATTTTTACTTGCAGGTGTGATTACTTCAGGGTGGACTGGCAGGATTATTGGTACATGGGTCCAAAATGTAACCACCTTTGGAACACTTCAGATTTTATTTTAGTAGCTGTTCTTCCTGGAGTAGCACTGGCTATCATACTTGTTGCAATATTTTGCTGTATCTACTTCTGTAAAAGTGGAAAATCTGTGTAAGTTACTCTGGATGAAGTTAAATCAAAATGGAAGTAAATCAAAAGTAGTCTGGTATTCTGATTAATTTTTAACCTCTGGATATTTAAATCAACAAGCATGCCATAAAGCATCCTCTGTCAAAATGCTGTTTACACAATTTAAAGCTAAATCAAAGCATCTTACCAGAATACTTACAAGTTATTCAGCATTTTACTGCTGTATGCAGAACTTTCACTCTAAGTTGTCGCTTCTTGACTGTAGGGCTAACCAGGCAAGCTTTAAAGATTAGTAAGTACGTTTACTACTTTAACTCAAGACTACCAAATCTGTCTTGCTGATTTATTTGCTATTGGCTTAAAAAAGATCAAGACCAATAGACATTGACACGAGTTTTGGTGATTAAACACAATTTCTCACAGTCCTGGTCCTGGGCATTGGCAATTTGAGCTGCTTTTTGGTTTCAACACTTGATTTTATTTTTTTTTTCTTTTTTCCCCCCCAGTAAATGTCCCAAGAGCATAGAGAGTATGTGGGGTTTTTTTTCTTCCTTCATTGAGCCCCATTAGTGTGTATCACTAGTACTTCCTCTGTCATGGAAAAATTGTAATAATACAGTCATTGCCACAGTAAATCTAAATCTGTGACGTGGGTGTTGAATAAATTCATGGTACAAAAAGATTCAAGACGCTCAGGACTATTGCTAATGCTCTACATTCACATTGTTTCCCAAATCAGGAACAAGACCAATCACCCAGACCGTGAAGCACAACATAACCCTGCATTTACTGCCGAAATGGCTAATAACATGGGGCATGGTTATCAGCAGTCACACAGGGTAAGAGATGCTGGTGTGTGGGGCGTATGACATGTTCCTAATGCTAGTGGACATCAGACGTGATTTTGTGATTCAACAGAATGCTATCTGAATAGCAAAAAAAAGGTCATCTGGTAAAATTCAAGGTAAACTGAGTTTAATTTTTCTATTATTTGACTGGTATTTGATTTCCAAGATCATCTAAATGCATGTGAAAAGATGAAACTCTTAATCAAGGATGAAATGAATCTAATTTGCATAGGAGAAAACAAAGAAGTAGGGATTAATTTAAAAGAATATTTAAATAATTTTTTTCCTTTCAGGCCAGTTAGAAGACCAGTATTAAGGAGAGAAGTAATTTGGGTATGAGCTCAAGCCACATGCTACACAGCCAAAGGGAATAGTCTGGTATACTGCCCAGACTTCAACCAATTTAAGCAGCTGAAAAGCCATGTCTACAGTTTAATTTGACTGTATACTAGTTACATTTCATCAAAGGCTGTTTGTCTTGAAGTTTTTCGCTTTTATGAGGGTTATAACAAAGTTCCATGAGGACTTGATCGGTGTTTATGTAAGAAAAGGTGAAAAGGCAGTGGTAGTGAGGTGACACATGTTGCTGACGATACCATGGTAGTGAGAGTAGTCAAAACCAGGCCTTGCTATGAAGAAGTACAGAAGTAGCATATAATAATTGACTGGAGAAGAAAATGACAAATGTATTGTTTATAAATACAAAGTAATGCACGTAGAAAAGCAGTTTTAACTTTGTGTAGATGGTAATCATCTCTAAATAAAAAATCAGAACTCAAAAGGGACATCTAGAGTAATGTTTTCTGAAAAAGTGTGTTTGCTAGGGGTTTGAGGAAGAAACTGAAAACGATATGAGGAACACTGTAACACCAGTGTGCAAGTCTCAATTATGCCTGTATTTGACTAGTGAATGTAATTTTGAACCCCCATCTCAGCAAGCAATGTAGTTCATCTAGAATTTCAGAATCATCAATATGATTTCTGTATGAGAGGTTATATGAGAAATGAGTGTTTCCTGCTTTCTGTGTAAGAACGGAATGTCAAATGAAATCAGACAGAATTTCTAAATGAAAAAAAGTGCTTTTTATTAAAATGCATAATCCAGCAGTATGTAAATCATAGTGTAAATTAGTTTTTTTAAAAAATCAGACATGTATTCAGGGAGGCAGAGGTGTTCAGATTGGGTGTGTGCTTTCAAATAGATGATGTTGTGGTTGTTCCACTCTTGATGACGAGGTTCATGTCTCAGAGCAGCCTGGGAGTGCACAAACTGGTTCCCCTTCAGACTAAGCTAGCTAGAATACGTGCTTCAGTCCCCGATGAGGAGTTGATACCCAGGCCAAACTACACACAGGCCAAAAAGCAAACCCTTCTGATGTGCATGAAGTGTCAATGTAGGGTCCCACTTGTATCAGTCCACTCTGTTACTGCGAATGCAGCCACAAGACTCCACTCCAGCTCAGTCAAGTAATGACATTGATGTATTGATAGTACTTCAGATTATTTGCACTGTTGGCATATATTTCCCTTATACTTCCATTACTGGCTGTTCTCAATGTGTTAGGTGGCCTGACTCAATCAGGTTTTTTTCTATATTGTATTTCTTATACATGCAAAAGTAAGTTTTGCAAGGACAAGGTGTGTCAGGGTACGGGTAGAGAGGCCTAGTAAAGATTTGATCTATATTGTTTACTTCAGAGACAAGCAATCAGGCTTATTTTTGTAACGTCGATGTATGTGGTCCCCAGCTTGCAAAGCAGCCTCAATTAAGGCATAACTCAATTAAGACAAACCAGGTGGTACTAGCTGATCAGAAGGATATGGCTGTACCAAATGTATTGTTTATTTTGCCATCTCTCAGCTCTGTATTCTATGGGTGATAGTACAGGGCTGCTTGTAGTACGTTGTTGGCAGTGTTCTGGCCAAAGGAGAATGAAACTCTCTAAATCAAATCTGAAATTAAATTACCTGCATCACCTTTGTAACAGAGAATTTCACTGGGACCTTTGCAACATTCCTGTGAGATAGAGTAGACAGAGTCAATTTATGGGATTACAAAGGTAATCTGTGACAGAGCTGGGATTTGAACTTTTGTCCCCGAAGGGCCAGGTGGTGCCTTCCCGGCTGAGCTAACCCTCTGCCATGCCTATTTTCTCTGTTGGGCAAGATGTCCTTTAAGGTAGAGATCATCGCTTGAACTAGTGGATGTCACAAGAAAAGATGCATAAATTCATTTCAAAACCAGAATGGGAAAAGGGAAATACAAAGAAACGCGAAAGGGAATGTATTGATCTGTGTGGGTTCATTTCCTCCCTCGGTACTGAAAGTGATTATTTTACTTATATAAGGAGTGTGCAGTGTCTAAGAAGAAGGTGTTGTAGGGTGTCTGAGAAGATGATGTAGGCTGTCAGGAAGAGAAAGAAAATGACCTAGTCTGATAAATTTGTTCCTGTTAGGTATATTTTAAGTTTGGAAATGCAGTGGTGAAGAAAAATGAGGCATGAGCCCACCTTCACCAGGAGATGGTGCTGTTTAATTTTTAAATAATTCTGAATTTCATTCAACTGAATCTGTCATTTTCAAGGTGTGAATTAGACCAAACCCTGCACCCTTCATTAGGGATGAAAACCTACTGTAAACGGACCTGCTTTGGGTAAGGGCTGCAGTGCTTTCTCATGCTCCCGGCTGCACGTTGCAGCCCAGAGGCAGTCCCTGGGACACTTGTGCCTGCCTCATCTCCTTGCTAGATGTGGTGGTCGTGAAAACATGAGCTTGTAAAAAGCTCATTGTTAATTGCCTGAGCATTTGCTTCCATGCCACCAAGACAGACAAGTGGTCATATCATTCTGCGGTCTGTGGGGCCCTGCCCCAAGCTGTCAGAGAGAGGCAAGAAAGGAAACCGAAATCCGCGCCCAACAGTGGCAGCTTTTGCTGATGAACTGCCCAATGTTGCTTCTCTCCTGACAGACCCTTGTTTTGAAAATTACTTCAAGTCATTATATTTTTAAATAAAGATACCTTTAACAAATGAACATAATTTATTAGGTTTTTGAGAAATACACTGTTTCTTCATGATGTTTTCCTTCTGCTTCTAGCAATATGTTTGGCAAGACAGCAGCCACTTTAAATCACAACATTCAATTTGTCTTAATTATCTATCACTGGTTTTAGTTTTGCACAAATCGGAGGTAAACTCACTGTTATTTAGGGAGTGACACCTTTCTAAAATGTTTAATCGTAAAAGATTCAACAAAACTTCAGGCCTTGATAAGACCCTCCAATACTTGGTTTACTCAATCGTGCATAGACTTCCTTGGGTGGGTGTTCCTCTGTTACATCTCATATAGAGAGAAAAGTTTTCTGCATTATCCAAATATGTAAACGCTTCTTTTGTGAGTCTTTTAGATAAATAGAATTTATATATTTGAAAACATGTCTATAACAAAAAAATTCTATTTTGCAACTGGTAAATTGTTTATACAGTTGGTTTTTTTAACACCAAAGACAACTGCTGACATACCGTACCTGCTGTGGTATTTTTGTAATTCATTTTGTCATGTTGCTCTGTGTAACCACCTGATATTCTACATGTAGGATTCCTGGGGGGGACAAATTCCAAAAGCTGTGCTGAGAAGACAAGATTTTGATGATGTCCCAAGGCAATTAGGGAATTACAGGTATGCTGCTGCTGGTTTTCCTCTATTTTTTACTCATTTTCACTTGATACTGTGGTTTGGAGAGTAAGAATGACTTTGTAGTTTTGCCAGTGGCATGGCAATGGACAAAGATCCAGAAAACAGCTATGCTTTTGACTGGATTATTCATATATATTTTGCAGCTTGATTCTTTGATAGCAAGAAGGTTTTTTTTCTGTTTTTTTTGTTTGTTTGTTTGTTTGTTTTTTCCTCCTCTACCTCACATAATTGCAACGGTGTTACTGCAAGAATTCTAGGACTATTTTATACGTTATTACTGTACGTAAACTAGCACTAGGACTATATTTATCAGCTTGCTGTGTAAAACTTAGCCTGTTTCCCTAATCTATCACCAAAAAAAATCATGTATTTCTCTTGTTTCTGAAGCTAAATCCTAAAATACTGATTTATCCAAAGGCTTGCATGGTTTTCCTCTAATAATTGCAAAAGTACTAATTTTTATTGCATTTTAGAAAGGCAGTTTCCTTAGTTGTACTTCCTCTCTTTAACACCAGACAACTGTTGCAGCTCCTGCCTCCAACTTTTGCAGAGAACTTGTTTACCATGAGGCAACTAAATGATAGCAGAACATTCTCCTCATAAGTAGCAGGGTTCAGCTGTAAAAAAAGACGGGACCTTTCTGATATTTTGGTCCATCAAGAAGGTCTGATCTTTTTAATATAAACATTGAAAAATGTTGAAGGTATACCTATCATGAATTTAAAACATTTTTTTAAATCATTAATTTAAATGATTTTCAAAATAATAATGGGATTATAGAAAATTAGATGTGATGGCATTACTCAGTGTAATGGTGTAAAATGAAAAAGCTCAAAGAATATGTTGCCCCTTTAAAATCAGTTTTATCTGTGTTTGCAGGATGAGGGTTTAGCTGTAAAATGAACTTAAAAGAATATTTAGATATCTTAAAATTATTGCTTCAATGTCATGCATGCAGTAGTGTGAGTGTTATTATTTTTACACTTGTTTAACCCTTTACGTAATTTGCAGGACATTCTTACACATATTTTTATAACCTCTTTTTTGTCTTTTGCATAGTCCCGTGCATCTTCAGTCCTTACAGAGCCCAGATCCAGCAACAGGCTATAGGCCTAATCAGCGACCTCAGTATAATAAATTTGGCTCTCCAAGCAATAATGTGCCTTATGCAGGTTATGCAGAGAGCAGACAGTATCGGGTAGGTATTAATAACATACCTATGCATATATATATTATATCAGCCTCTGTTGTGGTACTAGAAACATTATCATAATTCACACTGGTAGTATTTAAGTCACTAAGAAAAAATGTGAGCTAATAAGTAATCTAAAACCACCTTTTATTATGCAGGTGTCTTCTTTGGGAATATTATATATCTGCTAATTCTATTCTAGCCTGGATAAATTGTACAGTGTTTTAATAATTTTCTGAGTCATTCACACTTAGATACAAAAATTAATAGAAACAGGGTTTTCACCAAACTGAGGAATGGCTGCCCAAGGCAACCCCTTAAGAACAGACACTGCAGTGAATAAGAGATATCCCTGCACCTCTGGCAGAGGAATTACTGGAATTCTGTTTTTAACTCACTGTACAGTGAAAGGAATTTATATGGCTGACATGAAAAAGTAAATGCCTAAAAGTTCTTGTGCCCATTAGTGCAATACTGTTTTTTCATGGCAGCATGTCTTACGATTGCACTGGAATACTCTGAAAGATCAAGTGAAGGGTTTCCAGCTGTGCTGAAAACTTGCGTAATAAAATAATAAAATAAATTATTTATTCCAAAACTTATGAAATCATTTATATAACTAGGTGTTCTAGCAGGCTTCCCCCCACAACTCCCCCAACAATTGAACAATTTGTAGACTGATGTATGTACCGTAAGACCTTTCTGTGCCTAAAAAATGAGCCTCATCAGAATTGTTAAATGCGCTAGTCAACTGTCTCTGGCATTTATCTTGATAGATCAGTATTTTGTGATAAGTTTATGTAAATGAGCCTTCTGGGTTATTTCTGTACAGGAGGTACCAGTAGTTGGTATAAATTATCAGTAAAAAGCAGAAAAAACAGGCATTTCTCTTCATAATGGAGTTTTTTAAAAGACAAAATGGGTGAAGTTTATTGTAAAAATAAAAATATAAATATTTTACAAAAAGAAAATTCACAGTTCAGAAAGGCATATGTTCCAACAGCAGAAAAATATTAAAAGGTGGGGCCTTTAGCATAAGTGGGAAATAATGAAATAAAAAGGAGTTGTGATGTGTGTTGGCTGTTTTGCCATTAGCACAATGAAAAAATGACGAAGGAATGAAAATACACTCTGGACTTTCCTTCCAGAGTTTTGGTCTATGGATTACTTGCAAAGGATCACTATAGGTCACAAGTAATGGAAGTGGCCACATGTGGCCATGTTTTGTCTTCCACAATAGACCTGTTATTTCTTTGGCCCTCCTTTATAGGTTGCAGAAACTTCCTTTGCTTTTTAAAAAAACACCTCAATAGCAACAAAATGTTCTGCTGTTGCTGCTTTCTGGCTGGCCCTGCTGAAATATTAAATATTTCAAAACCTGTGAGCACAAAGTCTTAATGTGTTCAGTTATTTGCATTAAAATCATCTCCCAAAGGTATGGGTGAGAACACATTCAGAAGCAGCACATACATTCAGATACTAATAAAAGAAATACACAAATGTAGTTAATTAGATACAAATTATTTTAATAGCAAGCATACCGGGGAGCGTTTGTTATATTACTGACTTAACTCTAATCTCTTTACAGCAATACTAGGTACCAGTGTTTCCTGTATCTGAAATGCCTTGGAATGCTGCATGATCAATGGACTGTCCACATGCTGGGAGATCAGTAAGACCTTGTAGGCTGGAACACAGAGGAAATAGCCGTCACTATTAGAAAGCATGAAATGTTATTGTAAAGAAAAGCTATAGAACGTAATTATAAAACAAAACATGATACAAGCATCCAAATTTGTTTACTGTGTAGTTGATGAGAACTTTTTGTGAATACCTGATTTTACAGTTTACATAGTTGCTTCTAATTATTGCTTAAGTTGTTGCACATCTATCAGGACACAGTGTTCTTTCATGACTAACCATGTGTCCTTTGTCAAAATGACAAGCAGTACCTATCACAAAAAGCTGCCCATCCTCAGGAGAAACTCATGAGAAAGGAACAAGTCTTCTCATATTTCAGGATAAGAAATGACAAATATGTGTGCTAATCATTACTCTTCCTTGTCTGCTTCCCAAGATGATTTAAATCAAAGGGAAAGGGGGACAAGGGGTTGCGTTGTTTTTGTATGTATTTCCCAGGAAGGCTCATCAAAGACCACTTACTCCAGGTAATCTTTGCTTCTTGGTGTTCATCTGGTGCACCCGTTTATTTTGTGGTGTTTGCTCCACTTAGTGTCATGATTTCCCTCCACCTGCCAGTGAGCAGTGGTTCCGAATCTAATGCTGTTAGTAGGGCCATGAACTTCTCTTAACTATAATTAGGAAGATTCCTCAGGGCATTGTAGTATATAGAGCCTGTTGTGTCCTGACTGACATTGCTTTTTCCTTTGTCCCCTTAAAAAGCCAATATTTAAAGAAAGCAAGCAACAAATAACGTACAATTTTGAACTGTGTAGTAAGAATTTGTATTTTTGTTACACCGATTCACTTCAGGATTGGGTAGAAGGGAATGGTCTGTGCTCAGGCATAGCCCTTTAATCTCACTGGCGCTGGCAGCACTGTACAAACATAACCAAGGTACTCGGCTTCTCACCAGCCCAAGTCACATTAAATATTGAAATATTGATAAATGCAGCAACCTCAGTTTTTGAGCCCATTCCATTGTCCCTTGCTTCTTTTTCATTTTGTCTTTTTTTGTTGTCTTGTTGATCCTAACAGCTGAAATGGTTTGCCTTTAAAAATGCAGTGGCTTTCTTTGTCACTTGTTTTGTAAATAATGAAAATAAATGAAGCTATGGAAAATTGACTACCTTGCCACTAACTAACAAATTAAAGATACTGAAAAGTGATTCTTTTCCTTAGTATTAGGTAATATGTGAAACTACAAGGCAAAATCAGAATCTTATGGTTTTTAGAAAAACGAAAAGATTGACATATCTTTTATATCAATGGGAATGCTCACTGTGCCTTACCTGCAGGCTGGCACTTTCCATGCTCTCCATAACTCTGTTATTGCCCAGACTGCATTGGCGTTCCTGTGCTGGTAGATTAGAGGAGCCAGAAACCTATGCAGACCTCTTCATGTTGCTCCCTTTTCCTTGCAAGTATTTCATGGATAGGTACAGTTTCCTGCTAGGGTGTTTCTATCTGTAACTCAGCTGCCATCCTGGCTGGTATTCTCTTATCTCCAGCCAGAAAGGACCCTTTTTTTTTCTCCCTTCTCCCCTCCTGCCCCCACTTCTCCTCCAGTCTAACAAATGTCCAACATAACATAACAAATATCCTAACGCATATCTAGCAAATACATTGGGTAAGTTTCACTGCTTTTATTTACACTGCTGCTAGGGTACCCCTGGGCATTTAAGTCTAGACCTAGCACACACTGTGTGTTGATCTTCCAAATGTTAAATCTTCTAATGCTGGCAGAGGAATTTTTTATGGATAGGAGAAATTGCAGGCATTCATTAAAAAGACTCAAAAGATTTTCTGAGTGTCTTTTGCTTGCAAACCTGCATTACAATGTGTTCTGAGACTGCAGGCAGCCTAGAACAATGCCTGTACATATGTGTTAAGAATTTTGTTGCTACTTAAAGCACACAGAAGCTAAATGTTCATATTAGTAATATCTGCACTGCCAACTTGAAGAAGCACCTTGTTCTGGCATCACCAGAGGATGAAGCATGGAATAACACCACTGCTTTTACTTGTCTCACCCACTGTTCTTTCAATGGGCGCATTCAGTAAAAGCATCCTACTGTCATCCAGTTACTTTTCAATTTTGATCAGAAATAAGAGAAGTGAAAGTGATTCTCTGTTATCTTCAGAAACATACAAAAATGGTGCTAGCACATCTGTTTAGATCTTGGACTATTAGTTTAACCTATGTGGACCCCAGAAAGTCAGACCTTAATGTGTCAGTGAATTT
Source organism: Nycticryphes semicollaris (assembly GCA_013400055.1). Classification (NCBI taxonomy): domain Eukaryota; kingdom Metazoa; phylum Chordata; class Aves; order Charadriiformes; family Rostratulidae; genus Nycticryphes; species Nycticryphes semicollaris. Next base: position 854,796 of record VXBJ01007013.1, on the reverse strand, counting down.
TGTCAGTAAATTGCTTTTTTTCCTGTCGCTTCTTGGCTTCCAGTAGTGTTATAATTTAACTAGTTCTGATTGTTGTTGACCTCTAGCTCCATTTACCAATCTGAAAGTGATCAGACAATTTGAGTGTTCGATTTGATATTACAGCAATCCTTTGAAAAGGAATAGAAGAAAGAGATAAAGCAACCCTCTCAAATATACATGAAGCTGGCAAGAGCTCTCTGGAATGTGTGCACTCATGCTGCTTAAACTGAAATGAATAAAGTTTCACAGAGAATGAAGCTTTTCCTCATCATGCACTTGCTGTCTCCTTTTTAGTCTCAGGCAGATCAAGGGTTGCAAGGACATCAGCCACACAGACAGATGTGCTTCTACTATACTCAGCCACTCATGATCTGGTCATTAATATTAACACCAGGCAGTTGTATATGAAAGAACACTGAAGAAACTGCTTGAAATACTCCAGTGTAACTTCTAACAGCAATAATAGTATTAAGGAATACCTTTTTGAGTGTGCCATCTGCCAAGCCCTGTTTGCCTGTTACCTGAGAGCACAGAGGCTCTGTAGATCTGAACGGAAGGGTAAGGAGCAATTCTGGTCACCAATATCCTGGTTTTGATGTGCTACTGCGCCCTCAAGTATAAACAATTTAAATTGTTTTAGTGTTTTGGCCTTTGTGCATTCTTTGTAATTCACTGCTGCACTTTTTGATATTTGGATTCCTGTGACCTTGTTTTCTTGGTGCTTTTGTGGGTTGATGGGTTTTTTTGTTCTGTGCTACTGACCAGTGCTTTGGATTGATTTTTCTTGCAATTGCTGCTTTGCTCTGCAAATTTGCGTGTTGGGTCCAATGTTGAACGCTGTGTCACACTGTTGGCCATAGCCTTGTTGTTGCTTGTTGCTATTTTATGCTATTTTGATTTTGAGATTTCCTTTGATGTTACTCCTGAAGACAGAATCTAGCACAGATGGGATTTTGTTCAAGGAAGGGATAATTAATCTCTCTCTAGTTCTGCTTTTCTGCTTTTATCACCTTGTGAGATTCTCTCACCGGTTTTGTGATTTCCTTTTTCAGGTATTTTTCCTCTTATTTCTTATATTGATCAGTTTGAAATCATTTTCCCATTAGAATAATGTCTCTGTTTTTTCTAGAGCTGGAAGAAGTGATGAGAATGTTCGTAATACTGTATTTACTTGTGTGTGTGGCATGTTATGGACACCTTTACCCCAGTATTCTATTGTTTACCTCTTAAAAGAAAAAAGAGAGGAGGCAGGTAAAATGTAGGCGAGGTCTCCAAGTTCTATTTGAAGGAGGTGAAAGTCTGGGAGTAAGAATCTTTTAAGAATTCCAGAAGAAAAAAACTCAACCTGTAACTCTGTATCTTAACTGTAAATTATAGTTGTTTAGTGCAAAGTGAGAAGTACTTGCATTATTTCAGTACCTAAACTTAGGTGCTTGGTGCCATTTTTGACGCTCTGTGACATTCCATCTGACATCCTGCTGCTGTTTTAGAAGAGGGCAAGTCGTCAGTAGGTCGTTGTACCTGCCATATCCATTTGGGACATCCTATTAGACATTTAGGCAACTGAACCTCACTGCCTATGAACAAAATTAATTTCAAATGTAACTGTAAAGGCAAAACTTTATAACACAAAGATGCGATTCTATGAGTTACCTGTATTTCAACCAGAAAAACAATTGTGTGTGTTTCCATAGTGGTGTTTGAAATTCCACCATTCCAGTACTATTCAGCACAGTCCATGCACAGATTTAAGGAGTCAGTTCCTAAGCTGGAGGTGTGTGGGTGCTAAAATACTCTTTGCTTCCAGCAAGTTTAGGAAGATTAAGTCACAATCCCTTTAGTTAAATCAGGGAACACACATATTCACCTTCTGTAGCCCAAGTGTTTTTACATATTTACACTTGATGAAAAATATGCCATTTCCAGGTTTTGAACAAATTTCCTGATGTGGTTACTAAGGTATATTCATGCTCATTCTTTAGAAGAGTTTTTTCTTTGTATCTTTTCATTTTTTTTTCCTGCTAGACCTACCCATCTTCTAAGGGAACTGCTCGTGGTGAGATGCTGGTATTCAGAGACATACTCAAAACGATGGGGGGAAAAAAAAGGGAGTGGGGGATGTGAAAATACTGTGATTTATGCCAGCAGTTTAACAGTTTCTTCCAGTTTTCTGTATTTCTGTAATACCGGCAAGAATGTATTTTAAATACCAAAGAAACGTGTCAATAATGTCATAATTAATGACGCCAAGAGGGTCACCGCTGCCTCGTCTCCCTCAGGAACCCCCGGCGGGCAGCCGGACGGTGACGCTGCCCTAGGAACCCTTTCGGGAAACCCTTTCCCTTCACGCGTGCGTTCGCCTTCTGTCTGAAACGCCCTTATCCATGTGGAAATACTTGAAATTCAGCGCCGGACACAGACGCGGGGCCCGTTTAGGCCGAGAGACCCCCTGCGGGGGGTTCCGGGCAGACTAAGGGCAGCGGCTTCACCGCGGCGGCTGCGCCTGCTCGGCGCGCGCTGACGTGCGGCGGCCGCCGCGAGGCCGAGCGGGGAGGGGGGTGGGGGGGAAACAGGCCGCGCGCGCTCGCGCCCCGCCGCCCGGCCCAGCCCGGTGATTGGTGCAGGCCCGGACCCGGCGGACCCGAATGCCAGGCCGCGGCGGTGGCGGCGGCGGGAGACCTGAGGCCCGACCGCCTCTCTCCCCTCCCCGGGCCGCGGCCCGAGGCGCGGGGAGCCTCGAAGGTGAGCCCGGGAGTCAGGAACAACGCCGAGGGGGGATGGGGGACAATGGAGGCGGCTAGGCCTCACTGCAGGCCGTGCCCGAGGCCTTGCCGCCGCCCGGCCGGTCTGACAGCAGTCGCCCCTCAGCGGGTCGGTGAGGTTCGATCGCCGCCGGCTGCTGCCGCGCTGGGAGGGCGCCGGCGGGCGTCGTCGGTGGGGCCGACGGCTGAGGGGCCTTTTCGGGCGGCCAGAAAATGGCGGAAAACAAGATGTCGGCCGGCGGGGCGGGGAAGGCTGCGGCTCCGNCGGAGCCGCTGGCGCGTCTTCCGTGAAATCCCGTTAGTTTTTCATACCCAGTCGATTTTCTGTGTGAACCTGAACGTTAATGTATGAATTTGGTTCTTCTGCTGAAGATTTCTGCCTGAGCAGGATGTTTCTCGTTGCGTTTCGATGGGTTGCTGCATTAAAAATTAGGGAGGAAAATCACTCCAAATCCTGAACTGTCTTCATGCGATTCTCTTGTATTCTCGAACTGGAATGTTAAGACATAAGATAATTAGAAAGCGTCTGGTTTCGATTTTTCAGCTACCTATAAGTTTATTTATTGTATTACTTCTCTGTCTGAGCTTGGTCATTCTGGTTTAATCAAAATATCATATGCAGTTCACGATATCTGAAACACCTGACAAAGTATGATGTTGTGGTGTACTTTATTATATTAAACAACACTTACATATTTTTTAGGAGAAATTTTCTATTTTAAATGATACCTTAAGTGTTGACCAAGCAAATGCATTTTATGTGAAAATGTATCACTTGAACATATTAGCAATAATTTTATCAGTAAACTGGACAGATGCCTAATATTTGCAGGATCACGCTGTTTAGGATGTAACAAAATGCTTTAAATACATACTCTTTGTTTATGATGATTTATTAAGTTGTAATTGATATTTTGTAGAAATACGCTTTTATGTTATAAAAATTTTAAATATGGCAACAATGCCTAGAAACTGGCATGTTGATAGGAGCTTCATTGTGCCTCTGGGTTCAAGAATGGCACCCTTTTTTCCCTGTGAAGTGTAGAAGTGCTGAGGCATTTAGTTTTTTACCTTCTTAAAACACCATAACAGGTGTTTTCTGAAAGCTTTCTCAAAGAAAATTGAAATATTAATGCTTGTTTTAGTACTGTTTTTATGTGAAGACTAAGCTAAGAATAAATCAGTGTGTATCCTAAAAGCAATGCTTAGAAGGGCCTGGGCCTTTACCAGGTTTTCAGTTTAGTGTTGCTGTTATATGTTCTGAGGTAGTCCCAAATTGTCAACTGTTACTTTTGATTTAAAAAAAATAAATTTACATTATTAATTTACAGTAGTGTTTCTGGCTGTAGAAAGAGAGGTCATATAACCCTTTTTTTATTCTCAAGTTACTTTCTTTATCTCGGCTGAGCCCGGTCTAAAGAAGAGCTTTGGTATGAAGAACTGAAATAGGTTAAAATCAGCCTTTTCCTGAAGGTAGTTAAAAAGAGAGCTATATTTTTCAAAAAAGCAAAACAATTTCAGATACAATTGTATTCTTAAAATTTAGCTTGGAAACACTGCTTTGGGAGTCTTGGTTTAGGTTTCATGGAATTCTTCGTTTTGGGATCTGATGATAATATGCTCCTTCCTGGCGCAAAATAACATACTATA
>VXBJ01007013.1:804321-850334 GCA_013400055.1 Nycticryphes semicollaris | reverse complement strand
GTAAAAAAAAAAAAAAAAAAAAACAAGAAAAAATTAATGGCATGTTCTAAAGTGATATTATTTTATTGGCTGATATTAATAAAGTATCTTCATGGTATTTTCTTCTAAATGCACAGAGGAGAAGGGGAATTAAAAGGCAAGATTTGAGATCTTAATTAGAGGCAAGAGAGGTATGGGTAAGTTTAGGATTATGACAGTATACGTAACTATGGCTTTCTGCCTTATTTCTCTCTCTGTTTTTAAAGTGTTTGGACCACTTCTGTGATTGTGTGGGTATGTTACATGGTGCACTACAGAAAGAAGCTGTGAAGAACCACCATTAATCACTGTACTACATTTTTTGTTGCTTTCAATAATAAGCTTTGCATGCATATGTAGTGTATGAAACTAAATCATCTGCACTGCTGCAACCTATAACAAAAAATAACGAGTTATAGCAGAGTTGAGGGCCTTATCTCTTGTTAATTATTCCAGCATTAGCAGTAAGGGTTTTTCCTGCTGTCACTGCATTCCTTCAACACCCAAAAGTAGATACAAAAAATAAATAAATCTGTGACTGCATATTTGATGCAACTGTGTCCTTTGTCTGCATTGAGGGTTCAGAAGAGTATTGTTAAGTAATGGCTGGATACCAGCTGCATCAACCAAGGTACAGCTTCAGTGTGTTTATTGCTAGTGTGTCATCATCCATGTCTGGTTTTAGTGGAAGTTTAAGGTATTCATAGTACTACGTGCACAGAAGGTGCCATCCCATAACTTTGGTAATTTTTATAGTCCTGTTAGCTTCCGGGAAAATAATCCTTTTAGTGATCATTTGCTTTCCTTGCAGAAATTTTAATTTAAATTAAAACTGTAGTCTGACTTTGTATTGAATTTTCTGAGCAGCACAATATGTAATACACATGTATTTGGGCAGCTAATTATATAATCTGAAAATAAATTAAATTGCTTATTATGAAGGAAGAAAAGCCTGCATATTCTTCCTGTACTTTCAGATTTATATAATTTAGGATAATTTTTTGTATCCGTTTATGTTAAAAAATAGGGATTGAACATAAAGGCCATGGTCAGGAAATTAGTGAGTATCACATTAAGTCTGAAATGGCTATATTAAATTAGCAATTTATGGTCTAGAGCTGTGCATTATTTCGCAATAGCAACTACTCATTAGCTACCTTAAGAATTTCAGATGGCTGCGACAAAAATTTAGGGGTGATAGAGCATTGCATTAAGGTTCTGAGGTTACATTGTAATTCTTATAATGGTGAAAGAATTTGATTTTGGAGCTAAAACTTAAAACTACAGTGGAATTTGGTTGTATGGTTGGAATTGGTTAGTTAAATCTTTGACTATTTTCCTCATTGGTAACAGTTGAGTTGTATTTTTATGCTACTTGTACTCCTAGCTGTGGCTTTACTGTGATTTACTCTGTGGCACTATCAAGAAATTACTTTGGGGAATTACTGTAGCTCTGCAAAAAGAGTGTTACACCGCTGTCCCCAGGTGTAGATTTTTTTAAAGAGAGAAGCAGGTTTGGGCGGATAATGGAGGGAGAAAATCTTGAAAGGATGATAGTCACACTAGGTGATAGAAGTTCTTTGGTTCTTGATTCTGGCTTAGATGGATCTCAGCGATTTCAGGCACTTGAGTCATATGTTCTTACAGCTTGGCTTGTTTTATGATTTGCCTTACTTGACTCTGTTAGCAGTTAACTCTGGTGTGGTATGTTTCAGTGCAGTAGAGTTGTCAAATACCTTGTACCACATACTACTTGAAGTTTCTGTTGTATTTGGGATTTAGATGCGCAGACTTAAATCTTTAGAGTAGGATAAGGGTCAACTTTTTATGAGATTTAGAAGAGCAACTTGGTGTACAACAGTAAAAGTACCATATTTTTGAGACTTACTGTTAAAAGAATTTGTACTTCTCTATTATCTCTGCACTACCAGGTTCCAGGTAGAGCTCTCAAGCTCTCACCTGAGCTCTTATTCTGTGTTCGCTTCCCCCAGCTCCTGAAACTCTTCATTTTTGCTCTGATACTGTCACTTATTTCTGAATCCTGGATATGAGAGGGCAGGAAAGTACAGTTTTTTAGTCTTGTGTAGCATAGATTTTTTTAAGCTAGAGATTTTTCTCCTATGAAAGCCTTGCTCTCTGTGTACTCCTCCAGCAGCTTGTATGGAGTCACTTCGTCTGCCCTGAGAACTTGTGTAAAAGTCTTTTGGGTTGCAGCAAATTGCGAAGCAATTAAGAATCCCCACACTTTAATAGTTACAATGCAGATATTAGGGAGGAATGCTAATTTGTCCTTTTTCCTTGTATTTTGTGGAAGCGCTCTGTCAAGGAAATGTTACATGCTTTCTCTGAAAGCAAGTTTGTGTCGCTTTACCCCGTGAGCATCCTCAAGACAGAAATGATTCCAGATATTGAGATCTTGGTAAAATTAAGTTTAGTGAGAAGCTCAACATTTACTCTCTATGTGTGAAAATTCGTGGATGTAATTGGAATTGCATTTTAATGAATGCAAGAATCTCAGAAGTCAAACTCAGAATAAAACTTGGCATGACCATGTGGCAAGATTTGAGGAACTTTGAAAGATGGAGGAAAATAGACAAGTTTGACAAGAGAGAAGTCGGGAAAACAGAAGCCCCTAAGCGTTAAGAGGAATTAAAAGAGCCAAAGCTGCAAAGCAGTTGTCAGAAACAAAGGAAAGAAAATCAAGCTAAAGATGTAACAGTGAAGAATAGCAGTGGGGAGCTCACTAAGAGTTGGTGGGTCCGTTCTATCAGAAGCTTTAAAGGATCTGTTTTCTCTTAGAGGGATGTTGCAGAAAACTGCATGGGACCAGCTTTTCCCTGGCAGCAGAAGTGAGGCAGCACAGAAGAGACAGTGTTGGAAGACAGGATTTCTAGAATAACCTGGCAGTTTTGAAATAAATTGTCAACCAGTGTGTATAATACAGTCCAAACACTGGAATGGTGAGTGGTGTCAGCAAAGGAGTCTCTTGGGCACTTCCGTTTCTTCAGTAGGTATCATGGCAATGGAGACAATGAAATAAGTTGGCCTTTCTTATGCCTGGCTGTTGCCTGTTAAAAGGTAACAGTACTCTGCACTCTGCCTGCAAATAAAACTGAGGGCTGGGTACATTTTCTACCAGACCTTTTGTCAGACTTTTTTAATGATGTAGAGGGGTTCCTACACAGCCACTGGAAGAACCAACTTTGGCAGTTTTGTTCTTGTAAATGTAGTGCACTCCACAGCGTTTTCAAAACTTAGCTATACTTAAACATAATGTCCAATTACATTTACACATTAAAATTTGTCTTGAAATATCTAGTAGATACAAAATTGTGAAAGAATCTGAAAAACTGATGTTCCCAGTACAGTTCTCAACTTTCTGTGGTGCAGCTTCACACAACCATAATCACCAACCTTGATAATTACTTAAAGGGAATATACAGACAGGGATAGAGGAACAGTGACTTCTTCTTTGTGTGTAGTTGCTAATATATGCTGTTATGGTAGGGCGTGTTGTTAGTGATAGCACCTGTGTGCTGTTCATGTCCAACTTGTATTTCTTGCTTTTACAGGCAGTTAGCTACAATTTGTTGAAGGGAAATTTACCTTGCTTCTAGACAGTTTCTGTTTCTAGATAATAAGTTACTTGTAAATAGGCTTATTGGTGTTATATTGTTTTGTTTCTAGAGCCCGATACTACTGCTTGTATTGCAGGTGAGATTTTTGCTGCAGTCACTGAGCTGTTACCCTGTGGATACAGGCTCATGGAACTGCACAAACGTTTCATTGTTCAGTTTGCAGTGGGGAAATTGAAGGTTTAGGCATTTCTTGTGCTTAACTGCTCTTAGAAATAAAGTAATGTTGAATTCTGTACCTCTGCATGCTGAAGATAACTAGAAAGTACTTTCCAGTTAAATTCCACAGATTATAAACAGAATTGTTCTAGGAGAGCCAGTAACAAGAGATTGACATTAAAAAATACTTTTAAGTCCCGACCAAGACATGTTTGATTTTGCTCACGTGTAATTCTTTTAACTACTGTAGGTCTACTTAGGGATGGGAATATTTTCACGCTTACTTAAAAAAAAAATAAAACAAATAAAGTGTATTATATGAAGTACTGCATGCTTTTCCTTGAAGTCTTGGGTAAATAAGCTAATTGATACAATACAACTATTCCATATAAATTCTGATTTTGCTTTTATTGCAGATATTTGTGAATGAACTTAGCTGAATATGGATCCAGGCGGTGGAAGTCTTGGATTGCAAACACAAGAATCCAAAATGCCTCACACTATGATTATGCAGGATTTTGGTAAACATTTTAACTATTAAAAATAATGAATAACATCTAGGCCATTTTTCAGGTTTTTGATGTATGCTTATAAGTGATATAAAGATAGAGAGTTAACTAATTAGTAATGCTGTTTGCATGATGTTTTTGAGAAAATTCAGAATTTGTGATGTATAATATGTCTGTATACTTTGGCTGCTGATCTTGAAATAGCCAAAATATTGAAGTAGTTCTGAAAAAAACCAGGAGTTAAGTCTGTGGCCCAAAGTGCTGTAGATGAGACAGAAGATGTTATCTGGTGTTTTAACAGTTTTGTGGTGCACATGCTTCTGCTTGAAACCACATTGACAAGTTGTTACATCTCCAGCGTACAGGAGACGTGAATAACGTCCAGTACAGGATGTAAACAACATCTGAGCTTTTGTGAGCTTTCCTTGATTATTGTCTTCAGTTCTCCTTCAGGGTATTTCAGTAACTGTGGCGGGAAGTGATGTCTTTCTAAGTGTGGTAACACATAAATTCTTACATAGACAATAATTTACAGATTTAACAAAATCTGCATTTTCACATATGCTTAGAGGTCTTCTGTCGAGAACATTAGTCCTGGGACTGTACTGATATAAGAAAACTTGCTCTAAACTGGTTTTCTTTTTTTCAATTTTTCAAATGAATGCTCTTTATTTTGGTGAGAGTGCTAAATAACCTCAGCAATTCTGAAGGTTTAGTGAAAGAGCAGCAAGAAATCTTCACTATTTTCTTTGTGGGTCTCCATTTCTGCATTACAGCAGGAGATGATCTTCTCAAGTATTGGGAAGGACCATGTCTTTGTTCCAACATGAATTAATGTCCCTCAGAGTGTACCAGAATAACTGAATTTGCAGTACAATGCTGAGTTGTGGGGATTTTTTTCATTTTGATAAGAACCATTTTCTTCATTGTTTTATTCATTCAGATTTAAATTGGTATTTATGTGTGTGTTAAAATAATTCCCTGTGCATTCTTTTTTATGTATAGAAAAGTAGTCTGCAAATAGGACTGGCCAGTCAAGTCTGTTAATGACAAGCAGGTTTCTGCTTCTAGCCATTCCTTGCTACGTGGCAAGTTGTTGGAAATTGTACTATAAGTATTGTGTATAACCGGGTATTTATTTTTATCAAGGCCTGTGCTATCTATAGGAAGAGAGTCCTTCTGTTGTAACAGCAATTAATGTTTTGTTACCACACTTGAAGTACCACGCAAGGAATTCTGTAAAGGTTCAGATTGGTACTGTAATCAGGTGTTTCCTAACTGGAATTAAAAAAAAAAAAAAAAAAAAAAGATGAAACTGCAAACTAGCCTGTAGTTTTTTAATATATTTGGAATTCTAAAACCAAAAATTTGGACTTACTCCACATTATGTCTTTAAGAAGTGGCAAGTTTTATTTTTCTTAATTTAAAGAATTCTTAATTTAAAGAATACAGGATGCTTTGGATAGTCTCTATCAGGTGAAATGCAAGTGTGAATTGTTGAAAAGTAACAGATTTGTTCTCCTGTGTTTAACTTACCTATACTATTGTTACATTCCTTTTATAAGCTAATTGCTAATGCAGCAATTTTAACATTTTTTTCCTCGTTCATAATTGTTTCATAGTGGCTGGAATGGCTGGCACTGCTCATATCGATGGAGACCATATTGTTGTATCAGTCCCTGAAGCTGTCCTAGTTTCTGATGTTGTTACCGATGATGGAATAACTCTTGATCATGGCTTAGCAGCTGAAGTTGTCCAAGGACCTGACATCATCACTGAAACTGATGTTGTAACAGAAGGTGTAATAGTTCCCGATTCCGTTTTGGAAGCTGATGTTGCTATTGAAGAAGCTTTAGATACCAGTGATCATGTTTTGACTTCTGATCTAATAACAGAAACCGTTACAGTTCCTGATCAGGTTTTTGTGGCTGACCTTGTTACGGGTCCTGATGGACATTTGGAACATGTGGTGCAAGACTCTGTGTCAGGAGCCAACTCACCTACAGTGGTTTCAGAAGAAGTTCTTGTAACAAACTCAGATTCTGAAGCAGTCATTCAAGCAGCTGGTTCTGTTCCTGGCTCCACAGTGACTATAAAAACAGAAGACGACGATGATGGCAAGAGTACATCTGAAGACTACTTAATGATATCTTGTAAGTTAAACAAAGGTAGATATAAACAGGAGATTATCTGAAGTAGAACTGGTCTGGTGGGGAGAAGTTACTATAGCTGGACTCTTGCTGCATTCTGTACTGGAATTCTCAAATAATAGTTTGTTGCCCAGTTCATTCTTGGTGTCTGGATTTGGGGTTTCTTGATGAAAACTCCATTAGCGCTGATACAGCAAGGAAGAGAATGACATTCGTGCTGTTGAGTGACTGTGTATGTATGTGTTTCTGAAACTAGATATCCCTGAAATTAAGACAAACTCATTGGAAAGTTAAACATTCCACATGGTTTGAGTATGATACTTTTTAAAAAATACACATGCATATTACTGTGTTACCTAGATTCATGTAAAAATGACATGTTGGCTTTAATCAGTAGAACCCAACAAAGAAATAGGTTTTTAAGATATCTGACTTAGAACATTTTCTCTTACGTGTCCACAAAATATTGTGTGGTCAGATTTATTAAAAATTACAAGAGGCATTTTATTGTATGGTGTGCTGTTCTGGTCTGAGCTTGACACTAGGGGGTTGTGTGTGCATTAGCTGATTGGCTTTTTAACGCTGGACCGAGGCTGCCCATTTCAGTGGGCATCCCCACAGTGTTTAACTCCGAGCAAGCTGCCCAGTCCTGTACTGCTTGGTGAGTGAGAGCTACTACAGGGACATTAGGTCTATTACATTTCTTCAGTGGTTAAATTATATCCCAGATACCACTTTTTATTGTTAAACAAATTTGATAAAATGTATGGCAGTTGGTTTTAGACTTTTGACTTCTCCAAATTAGTTACTGAAACATGAGTAGGTCAAAACAGATTTTATTTAGTCAGAAGCAATATGTTAAAAAAATGGCAATGCCAAGTGTGTCAAAGTATCAATCTGTTCACAGCAAGCTGCACTTATTAAAAATTTCAAGGCAGAGGACATAACTGATCAGTGGTTATAATGATTTCAACATTTCATAGCATTTACATCCCTTACACAAAATATAGTTTTGGAATTTATTCTTTGTTCTGTATAGGATGGACAGCAATGATGGTTTTTTAATCCTCTTATTGTTACTGTAATGCCATATGTCACTAAGAGAAGTCAAAAAGCAAATTAGACCTACAACAACATTTCCTGTGTGCTTGTAAATAAAGGAATACCATTTTTACAGTCAGTTGTTTCATTGAAAAAATTCCTCCTTTCTGACAGAGTACTTACGATGAGTTGTATTCTGTAACTGCGGTATTTCCAACTGCACCTTTGTAATTGTAAGTAAAGTCATCTTTGGAATTCCTTCTAAGATAGATAAGTGTGATACGTTTATTGTTCTGTCAGGAGCTCTCAAGCCTGCCCATCGCTTTTGCAATGTTTTGAAGCCAGTTTGAGGACTAATTTTCAGCTAATTAGATTTATATATATGTATAGTCCTAATATGCCTGAATAATCACAGTTGGAAGTTACGTTATTATTCTAGAATTTTGATTTAAGTAATCATTTTAGGTAAATTAAGGCGGACTCTTGCCTCTGCTAACTTCTGGGGCTATATTATGGTGGTTACACCAGCATTACCCAACAAAGTATCTGCTGTTGATGTCTTTCCTCAGCAAAAAAAAATAAGTCTTATGCAGTTGTTCATTTCTTGGGCTTTTTAAAAATGTTTTAAATTAGCCTTGAATTTGTTATGTTTACGAAGATAATCTGTTGTGTAGAATAGATAAATGCTTCACTTTATCCAGCAGTTTAAACCCTTTATATTTACTTATGGTTTTAATTTGTCAAATGTTCAGTAAATATTATAGAAAGTTAATTTTTATATTTCTTTTGGGGTGTATATATGGGACTGTTGAACATTTTTATAATGTAAATCACATCAAAACGATAGTTTTAAAGACTCTCAAAATACTTAGCTGTCTTTTAATGAAATTTAGCATCTAAAAAAGGGGGAGTTTACATAAAGTGACAGATAATGCCCTCGGGGAATAGCACCAGCTGCTCATTTGGGGAACTTCTGAAATACTACGTTTTTAGGGTGTGAAGCTAAGCTGAGTGTAGAGTTTTAGTTTATCTTATTCTTTCATTGGGAGTTACAGTTTAAATACACTGAAAGGTGATTTTTCACCATTTAAAGATGACATTCCCATGTAGATCTTTTACAGTATTGCTTATTATATTTTTTGTGTGTAAATACTGTTTGGAAAATAATGCGTTTGTCTAGATAGACCTGTAAACTAGCTGAGTATCATTTTGTAATTGGAAATTTTCACTAGAGGATTATTGCTGCTCTGCTATCTCAGTGCAGATGAATCCAGCTTTTTAAAATCAGCCTTATAAACATAACACTTTCAAATCTTCTGTTTTTTAATATGTTCGTGATGAATGCCACGGGATAGGCCCATCCCATGTTAGAAATCTCCAGCATACCTGTTTAAAAGGAACTTGTTAAAAAAGAAATTAATACAAAATAAATGCATATGGTGTGATCATGAACCCAATCCGTCTCATCCTGAGATGGGAAAATTATGAGCAGTACATCCCATTTTGCCAAGGAGGAGTTAGCACACGTGTAGCTTAAAGCATACCCTTTTTTGTTTTTCAGGTTTGCGATATTCAGACCCACAGCGGATTGCCAGCTCCCCATCCGTGTGTTGGCCCTGCATGCACTGTGTTGGTGACCCACCAAAGAACAACACTGGAGCTGGCCTTTAGGGGTAAGGTACTGTTCCACCACCACCTCCTTTTTAGTATATTACAATACGCTGTTACATAATTTGCTAAACATTTTAATAGTAATACTCCTATATCGCAATTTATGGGATATAAAATAAGTATATCAGCCATTAGAAAAATAGGAAAAATTGTAAAGCCATGGGACTTATCTTGCCCACATGTTATCCCTACGGGCTCCTCTGGTGGGTGTGCTATCACCAGCACAGTGCATGCTGGAGGCATCACGTGAATTGGGAGCTGGCAATCCACGGTGAATCTGGACATCACACACCTGAAAACAGCAAAGTAAGGTAAGTTTAAAGTTGGAAGTGTGCTGAGTTTTCCTATAAACCTTTTTTTATTCAGGGGGATTCAGCATATATTTATAAAGGTTCTCTGTTGTGTTTTTCAAGTTAAGTGACGAGATAATAATATGTAGTGCTTTGGGTGGATAAGTCAGATCTGGAAGACACCTTCATATTCTATTGACATAAAGTAAGCGTTCCTGTTCCTGAGAACTATCAAGGGGAAATGTCAGCAGAGTATCTAGCACTGATAGGTCAGCAGTCAGTGATAGAAGTCATATTAGACAATAGAATATTTTCAAGATCTGTTTTCAAAAAGAGTCCTAGTATTTTAGAACTTCACAAAGATTACAAGTCCTGCTGTGTGGATTGTTTTCCCCTTATCTAAATGTGCTTAACAATAGATTGAAACCATGAAATTTACTTCATATAATACAGCAATTTAAGCAATAGCAATTGCCAATTCACTGTCTTTTGTTGGTATTTGAAACAAAAGGCAACATCTTACAAATGACAGTCTATATCAGTATTATTTTCTCAGTCCAGTTTCTGTTTTTCAAATTTTCTTATATTACACTTTTGCTTTTTTAGAAAAGTGATTCTAGAGGCCCTGGATACATGTTTCCATTACTTCACGTTAAATTGTAGGGACTGAAGATATTTGAAAGTACACAGGATGGTTGATGGGATGGGAGCAACCACTAGTTTTAAAAATAATTTTGTAAGTTTGCTACAGGGCTCCCTATTTTTTAAAGAATATTGAAGATTTGGAAGCTTTACTTGAAATGGTAAAGCACAGCATATGAATGTATATATTATATTCATGTAATTTACTTGGTATTTTTGGCTGAAAATATTTAGTCTTATAAAAATTGTAACATGGAAAAATTCTTCTTTTTTTTTTTCCTTTATGTAATCTTTATTGTGTTGCAGTTGATGTCCTGCTAAGGCAACTATCTAAAATAGTGTGAGTTTTTTGTTACGTTATTTCACCAGATACATACTGATGTACAGTCATTGTCACCCAATATTAGTTAAATAGTTGGAAATTTTTGTCATAAAGACAATTTCTTTTCACATATATGTGATTACTCTGCTGTTCAGTAGGAAGTTGCTGTTAAATAACCTTCTAGTATGGAAATACTTACTTTTTATGTTATATTGATAATGCGTTAGGTTTATAGAATTTATGAGTTTATAAATATTGGTGTTGCTCAAGTTGCAGGTTTGAAAATAACTTTACTACCACATACCAATTCTAAAAATAACTGTATTACCACACACCAATTCTAAAAATGCAGTAATAGCTTACAATTAGTGATTTCTTCCATCCAGCCTTTAAATATTCTGTCTGCATTTTGAGAGTGTGTCTAGTCATACAGCTATATATATATAACTGCTCCTGCCTTCTACTAGGACTCCAGTCCTTTAAAAACTCGTGTGAGGTGGAAGTGTTCATTGTGCTGACGTTAAACTTCACTTTGAAGAATGTATAGTATTAGGTGTACTAATAACCTGGTGCTGGTAACCCTAAGTGTCAAAGGAATATGCCGAGCTCTCTGTGTGGCTTTCTCGTCTGTGCTGTTCATACTCAGTGTTCTCACTGTCCCGCAAGGTAACATGAACACCATGCAGTACATGTCAGGTTCTAACAGGTTAAGGTGTTGATGTTGCTGGCATCGATTTGAATAGAGATTTAGAATGTTTTTTATTAAAATACAAGAACTCTTTTCCTGAGGAAATTATAGGTTTTTTCTACTGACCAAAGTTCGGTATTTTTTCAGCAATGCAGTTAATATCTTATTTACAAAATGAAGCAGCTAAAACATAGCAATTTTTTAATGATTTCTGCTTAATTTTCATAAAAATACATAATTTTCAGAAGTTCTAAAATGAAATCAAATGGTTATTTGTACTTACCTATATTATGTCTAGTTCTGTCCTCAATAACTCGTCTGTTAGAGTCCAAGATTAGTGAAATAGAGATAACGTTCCTCAGTGTGGGGCTGACAACCAACTGGTGTGAGCTTGGATAGGTGTTCCCGTGGAATTCTGTCTGTGAGTGGGAAGAGCTTAGTTTGGGATTGGTGTGGTGGATTCCTGCCCTGTTGCAGGAAAGGCATCTGCTCCTTTTCTAGCAGGTTCTGAACCATCTCGCACGACTGCCTGTAGTATTAAGGAGAGCTTTAGCTGCAGTATACCTCGGTACCCCAAGCTGTAGGCTGAGGTGCTCAAAAGCAGCTCTTTGCTGCACTGAGGGCTTGGGCACCACTGCAGCCATCCCTCCGTGGCCACACTGGGTAGACTCCATTCTTAAGCCATGAAACACTACTGTCACTTTAATATTACTTTAATATTAATTTTAATGGTTTTGGTTTGTTGGCGTTGTTTTTTATATATAGTATGCACATATTTTGGTGTTGCATATGCAGTAAATTGCTGTTCCCCTTGAATGTTTTTAATTCAGATTTTATTTACATTTTGTGGAATTCTGCTCTATTTAGAGGACTTCAGTGGGTGTTAAACATCGCACAGGTTTGTGTTCACCATCTGCACAGGAGCTAATTTTATCTACTGAGAGAAGTATGTTGGCAGTACATATGTCAGCAAGATGCTTAGTTCAGTGGCCTCCATATTGGCAATTTGGGGTATATATATGGATAGCTGTGTCAATACCCTTTTTACCAAAATAGTGTTACTTCCATGCTTTTAATAGTTTGACTGTAATTTTTGTTGTATAAATAAAATGAGCATTTTGAATATATAGACAATCAGTGACTAAGTTGCATACATAAAGAATGAGAAGTCAATTTCACAAAGCAATATTTGAATTTATTGTCACTGTGTCTCTTAATCACCTGTCTATTATACAATAATCTTCATCAATTTACATATTTTAAAGTGAAATAGCGGATAAGATTATAATTTCTTTTGGGGTGAAGAAGCAGTCAAATTCTTGATGCACACTTCCTCTCATTGCCCTGAGTTATCACTCTTTATAAGAGTTTCAACTACTAAGTTTTAGTCACCAGTATATTAGGGTAGTGAAACATTTGGGGACTCTTAGACTGTAACAGGCAATTCTGGGTTAATTTTTAACATTTTTGATGTTTAATTTTACTTATTGATAAATTTTTGTTTTCCAAGTGTAATAGTTCAGACATAACTGATTACCACATTCTCTTTCATGACAAGCTCTTTGTTGTGTTCTTCATTCTGTAAATCTTGCTGTGTTTCCTGAGCTGCAGTGAAATGGGTACTAAACTTCTGGAATCTCTTTTAAGTATATTGAGATGAGCTGTTTTGTGAGGGGCGCTTATGAATACAAACCTTTACTATGCGTAGTGGAGAACATCATGCTAGTGATTACTTTTGACTTTTAAAAAATGTGTTTGAACCTCATTTTTATTCTCTTATCTTTACAGTGGATGATGTTGGAGAAAAATTGGACCATATAGGAAGCACTCCCTTGAAAATCAGTACCGAGGTGACAAATGATGATGTTGCTAAAGATGACGCTTTTGGTTCAGAAGTTATCAAAGTGTACATATTTAAAGCTGAAGCTGAAGATGATGTCGAAATAGGTACCTTTTGAATTCTCTGTGTTCTTCCAGTAGTTTGAAGTATTTCAAAGTCTTCTTGTTTGTTGTTCTTAAATTCACGTAATCCACTGACTGGAATGTTTTGTAGAATGTGACATTTGTGGAGGCTGCTCGTATGCAATAAATAGTGGGTGTGTATTAGTCTCAAGTTCTTTTTTGATTAACAGTATTTTTTTTCAGGCAACCAAAGCCCAAATGTAAAAGTGGTTGGGTGTCCACAGCTGTTTTTCAGCTGTTGCTTTTCTCTGATGCTGCAAGACTGTGTGTCAGTACAGAAAAGCCTCTAGAGTAGATTCTTGTCATCGAACAGTCTTTGGAGGCATTGATGCAGAGGGAGGGGAAGATCGCTGGGACTTTGGGCAAATAGTCATTTCCAAATCAAACCAAGAAACTCAGAATTGCTCTGCAGGTCTCTTTCATAGGACAGATCCAGCACTTCCAGGTGCTTTGCAAGTAGAGGTACAGCTAACCCACGTGCTGTTCTTTGTAATTTGTAAAAGCAGAGTCCCCCTTACAGTTGTTCTCGGAGCTGAAACCTCTGGCTCATTCCACTTGACCCTTTGCATTGAGGTACTGAAACTCTGCCTTACTGGAATGTATCTGGTATGGAGCATCAGAGCCATTCACAGGACAAATCAGCCTGGATCTGTTCTGCCTGGAGTGGAGAAAGGGAGTTCATCTCCCATGGGGTGGTAGTGTTGGCCTGGCTATGCTGTGCAAATCTCAAGCTTTAGACAGAGCTGTGGATTGGATCAGCAAAGTCCTCCAATTAGGAACAACTCTGGCACTGTTTTTCAGGTAGCTTGAACTCTACTTCAGGCAGTTTTTTGTCTCTATGATGCCATTATTTTTGTCCTCTGAGAAACATGCCATTTCTTCAGCTCAAGTTAGTGGCAGAAAAGGGTTGTTCCAGGGATGATCAGACAGCTGCCAATAGGACAGTTGTCTTTGGTTTTCTCTCTCAGGATAGGTTCAGAGGTAGTTAAGATTGTCTTTTGAGTTGCGTGGTATCTTTTGCAGGATGATAGATGTAGAGTTTAGAGCCTGTTAATTAAGTCCTTCACAAGGTTGCCGAAGTAGCTTTACATATTTTACTCTCCCATTTTGAATAGCAGTATGTGATTCAGCTGAAGGTTAGTGAGTATTTCTGTTAAGGCCCTGGAAATTTTAGTATTTGATCCTTAATTACTTTGGAGTATGAGAAAGAGGTCGTGAAGACCATGTGCCTGGTAAAGCTATGGGGAGAGGATCTAGAGAAGGAAGCAGCGTGTTAACATCCCTTATCTATTGTGACATCTGTTTCATCTGCCAGCTCTTATATCAATTGCCAGACCCTGTTCTTGAAATACAGTTTCTTCCTCTGGGGATAGGTTGTCAGTCTTGAGGGACAGACTGCTAATGCAGCAACAGGAAGGATCAGAATCTCTTATGGCTGAGAAGTAATTTACAGCAGGGGTGTTCTCATGAGCTACTCTCAGTGCTTCTGGTATAGCCATGAGGTGGTCCTGGCAAATTACCCGGTTCGTTACTGGTGAGTACTTCCCCTTAGAAAGAGTTGATTGCATTGATAGCGTGTGTTTGCTGCTCAGCATTAAGGAATACAGAGACTGAGATGACAGTCTTCACAAAGAATATCCAAGATTCAAGTTTACCCATTAGCAGTAGTCTCTTAGTCTCTTTGTACATGGGGTGGAGATCTGTTCTTAAATGTCATCCACGTGCATTGCAGTCTGGTTACTTGGATAAATGTCCACTTTTGACAAAAATTATAAATAGGGGCTTGGGTGGCAAGGATGGTTAGTGAAGTCTCTCATTTACAAAACACTTACAGAAAGTGATGGATCAGTGTATTTGTGTGTGAGTCAACGCAGGCAGGACACGGGAACAACTACAAAACCACGGATGAAATGCAAAGAGCAAATTTATTTCTGTTACCTTGCAAACTGGGGGATCTCTGAAACAGTACCCGGGCAGAGGCACACGGGCAGGAACGCAGGCACCGTGGAGCTCGATCCTTGCTGGAGAGTTATCTGCTGGTTTTGCCTGTATTCCAGGGATTCACGCAGGTGTAGTTTACCACTGTGCATTGATCTTCCCCACAGCAGGGCAGGAATCGCAAGCACGTTTGATAGGGTGCCCGTGGGTCTGTCACAGGCCTATGTTATTGAAACACAGATGTTCTACTTGTCAAGCACACAAAATTAAACGATTAGTATGATACATATGATTTTCTGCACCCTAGCTGCAAGTTGCTTGAGTCTGTTCACAACCCTCCTCGCCAGTCTTCCTTTATTTTTGATTTGGATTTGCCACCTAGCTGAGCATTTTCCATCAGATCCATTCGTAGTAGCAAACAAGAACTTTTGGTATAGCCAGTGTTAGCTGGTTCTGCTATGGTCTACAGCTTCTCTCCTTGCTGTTCAGTCCCTGAGGTGCAGGGACTAAGCATCAATATTTTTCTGCCACTTCTGACTCAAGCATTGATACCAAGTTCTAGGTTGGAACTTGTTCTTTTGGCTCTGTAAGTCAGTGGGCCAAAGCTCATTAGTCACTCAGAGGGGGACCATGTGGGCAGTTGTTCTTACTTCCTTCTTTCCAACTGTTACTCTTCAGACTATGTTGTCTCCAGGGATTCAGTGCAACACCTGACATCCCCACTAGCCTCTCTCCCTAGATAATGTTCTTGCTGCTGAGATAACTGGCAATAATAGTTGCTCTATCACGGTTTGAGAAGTGTGACCCTGGAATAAGTTACTAGTCAATCCTGTGTAATGAGTCTGGGAAATACATGTTAGAATCTTTGGAGGAGAAATTACATAAGAGTCAGTTTCTGCACAATGAGTAAATAGAATTTTGGTAGGGGAAGAGGGATAAGAATTAGCTGCTCACCCCTCAAAAGAGAATTTAAAAGCTGTGTTCTGGGCAAGAGTAGAACCGCAGGAATTTTTTTGGTGGGCACGGGCAGGGATATGTTTCCAGTCACACCTGAGTTCACTACTAGGATGCTTGATCCTTCTTGGGTGTAGTGGTTGTTCAGTCTTGAATTTGTCAGGAAACACCAAGATAACTGTTTTGTTATCTACCCCTAAGTATCACGCGTGCGTGATTTATGACAGACAAGGATATGGAAAAATTTCCTTGGAGTTTTACAAAATAGCAATACAATAGTAAATAAGAAAAAAAATACTTCAATCTGAAATAATTTTAATGGAGGCTTTTTCTTTATGTTTACTTAATGTGTTTAATTTCTTTTTTATTAAAGGTGGGACAGAAATTGTCACAGAGAGTGACTTTCACAATGGACATTCTGTAGCTGGAGTAATTGAACAAGGAGGTGTTGGTAGAATGCAGCGAGAAAAAATGGTTTACATGGCTGTTAAGGACTCTGCTCAGGAAGATGAAGACATTAGTAAGCATAATAAGAAACATTTTTGTTTCTCATGCTGTTTTGTACAACAATATAAGCATCATTCTCAAGGACTTTTTTAATTTTTCTGAAGGATTTTTCAGCCTGAAGTAGTAGGAAACTAAGCTCATCTTCCCTAAAAATAAAGAGCAGGCTATAATTATTTTAAAGTGATGTGGATAAGTGCACTTTGTGCATACTATGTGCAATCATTTCATTATTTATATTAAATTTAACATTTCCATGGATGAAGTTAATGAGGTTAGTCAAATTTCTCGTTTTTCCATTTTCCTACTATGAATTGCCCTGTTTAAACAGCTTTCTGGCAAAGTGGCAAATAAATGTCAACAGTTACAAGTTTATAAGTTTGTGTGTTTGAATCTAAGTTGGTTTTTATTTTGGATTTATTGATATGTGTTTTCTCTCTTTAAGGAATGTCTGAATAAACAATGATCCCCTAAGGGAAGGGGTGGTTCTAAATGCCAAAGGAAGAAAAGTAATTTATAATGGGTATCAATCAGAGTGAAATGTAAATGAAGGAAAATTTAGCATAAGCAGAACAAATTTTAAAGGTTTTTTATTCTCCTTTAATCCAGGCTGTGCTGAAATAGCAGATGAAGTTTATATGGAAGTTATTGTAGGTGAAGAAGAAGCTACATCACTTCCAGAGACACAGCTTGAAGACTCTGGCGTGAATAAAACTTTTGTCCCTGTTGCTTGGGCTGCTGCTTACGGTAGGAACCCGCATGCTTATTTCCTGAAAGTCCCTTCCATTGTTGTTTCCCTGGTCTAGCTTCCAGAATGTCTGTGCAAATGAGATAATCTCTCACCTTGCCTTAGTAGTTGGGAAAGAGCTGCTACTGGTCTTAGCAGTGGCAGTTAGTGGAGTTGATTAAGTGATGTAAAAAAATATTTTGACGTTATTAATGACCTTTTACACGTAACACAGTTCCGTATGAAGAGAACAGTTTCATTTTTTCATTGGTTTTGGTTGGGTTTTTTTTGTTCCAGTACTGGCCTGTCAAACAGTTACAGATTACTGTAGTAGTTGATTGGCTTGCATCTAATGAATGGATTTTTGAGTTTTATGAAGTAGAAAGGAAAGCTGTTAGGAGAATTTTTGTACTGTTCTTGATTGCAGCTCAGATGTACAGAATGTGTGGGGTTTAATGCTTGTTTAAGTTGGCTGTTGAAGATTTTATGAGAACGAGAATAGCATAAGTATTTTACATTAGCTAGAAGGAAGGGGAAATAGCTTTAAAAAGGGAATAGTAGGAATAAGTGTGTAAACATATTCCTAATAATTTCAGTTTATATACCTTCTCTAAGCCTGTTAGTCCATCAGGATATATTGTGAATGCTGAAAGTTCTTTTATTTCATATTTACCCTTTTCTCAGATTTTGGCATGTGAAATGCATATTAAGAAGGTATCAGGTCATCATTGGTTTATGTTAAAATTAATTGCTGTATTATTCTGAAGCACAGTAGTTGGGCTGGTATATTCCTTCAGAATCACAGGGCCTTGACACGTAGTAGTAAACTTTCAATCCAAAATGAGGAGTACACTCTTAAGGTATTACTTCTCCACCTCCCAGAGGTTTGTAATGCCTCAGTGCTGAGTGGCTGATAAGGTGTAAGTCTTCCTGTCTACCTAGTTCTACTCCAGAAAGACAAGAGACTTCAATCTCAAGAACAAATTGCAGATTTCTGATAACCTTATTTCTGGATTGGTATCTGAGGTTCTTTAGGAGGGTAAAAGTTTGCAAAACCAAGCATATTAATTATGAGAAGTAGGAAAGACAATCAGCATGGTAAGCAGGCAAATGCAGCTTTAGTGGACTTTGACTGTTCACAAAGATGTGATTTTACTTCCTGGGGCTCATAATTACAAAATACTGACCTGATTGTAAACTACACCTCTTAGTTTGGATAGAGTTAAGCTGTTAGTTATTAGCTAAGTTAGTTCTCTGTCATTAGCAGAATTTCAAAGCAATCGTCTTTAAAAAAAATTCTAATTTATAATGACTGAAATACCATTTTCTGCAGGAGATGAAAGAAGGCTACCCAGAAGATACGAAGATGGCCAAGCAGCAGGTAAGAGCATGTGACTGTGCTTGGTATAGCGTCAAAATTAACTTACTGTCATTGGAAATATATTAATTTATGCGTCAGTTCTAAGCAATTAAGGCAGATAATTATCCATAAAGTATATATTGAAGGACTCCACAGTCTTTCTCTACTGTTCTGAAATGAACAATTCTAGGTGTGTTATAAGCCTTCAGAGTGGGTGGGGAAGTCAGGAGGGTTATTTAATACAGTTTTGTTAAGAAGTAAAGCAGAGTTAAATAAAAGAAAACAACCAGCATAACTCATAAGAAATAAATGTCCTCAGAAATATGAGAAATCAAAGAATATACTTAAATCAGTGTTTAAACAATTATATTTATGACTTTTGCTAGCAAAGGTAGATAGTGCTTTATATTGGCCTCTTCTTATGTATGTTCATTGCAGAGAAAGGGGCAATGTTTTTTTAAAGAGGGTAGATATGCTGCTGTGCAATTCCAGTCATCAGGCCCAAAGAAGAAGGTTGTTTAAGGTTTTTATGGTGTCTAATTTTTGTTTCTAGGAAATAACTTGGATACACGATTAGAAAACAAAAACGGTAATGCAACACAATACCTGCAGATTTGTGATAGCATTAGCACTAATAGAGTGCTAAAACAAAAAACCAAGAAAAGGAGGAGAGGAGAGGCCAGGCAATGGCAAACAGGTAAACACTGTATGGTTATGCGTATTGTCATGGAGTGGCACTTAACTCCTCTACTGTTCCTTGTTTTTTTCTTAAACTGGTACAGAATTAAAAACTTAGAAGTGATATTTTGCGTATTTCCTGTGTCCTTCCCCCTCCAATTCTGTGCATAGCAAGTGTAATAAGTTTTGCCATTCAAAGTCAGTACACTCAGGGGTGATGCAATTCATTTGAATTTTGCAAGCTATTAAAAAGTAATCATGGCTATATTCACTGCAAATATGATTTTACTGATCTGTTTGAGCAGTTTCTAAAACAAAACTATATAAACTGTAGGTGCTGTGGATTGGTTGTTTTTAAACTACTGAACCATTCTCTGTCTGCTGCAAGTGTAAGTGCATGAAATCTGAACAGCAGTTGGCTGATTTAAAACTTCTTCATGGGTAAATTTGTTTCCTTCGTAACTTGTTTTTGTTTGTTTAAAAACAGCTGTTATAATAGGTCCTGATGGACAGCCCTTAACAGTTTACCCTTGTCATATTTGTGGGAAAAAATTTAAATCCAGAGGATTCTTGAAAAGGCATATGAAGAATCATCCAGATCATATGATTAAGAAGAAATACCAGTGTACAGACTGTGACTTTACAACTAACAAAAAAGTAAGTTTCCACAATCATCTGGAAAGCCATAAACTTATAAATAAAGTTGATAAGACCCATGAGTTTACAGAATATACGAGAAGATACAGAGAAGCAAGCCCGTTGAGTTCTAATAAACTAATTCTGAGGGACAAGGAGCCTAAGCTACACAAGTGCAAATACTGTGACTATGAAACTGCAGAGCAGGGACTACTCAATAGACACCTACTGGCAGTTCACAGTAAGAACTTCCCTCACGTGTGTGTGGAGTGTGGGAAAGGATTCCGTCATCCGTCAGAGCTGAAAAAGCACATGAGGACCCACACTGGGGAAAAGCCATACCAGTGTCAGCACTGTGTCTTCAGGTGTGCTGATCAGTCCAATCTGAAAACTCACATCAAAACCAAACACGGGACGGATTTGCCATTTAAATGTGAGCACTGTCCCCAGGCGTTTGCAGATGAAAAGGAACTGCAGCAGCACACAGAATTGTTTCAAGGGCATAAGACTCACCAGTGTCCACATTGTGACCATAAGAGCACCAATTCAAGTGACCTGAAGCGACACATCATTTCAGTTCACACAAAGGATTTTCCCCACAAATGCGAGGTATGTGAAAAAGGCTTCCATCGTCCATCTGAGCTCAAAAAGCATAGTGAAACCCATAAAGGTAAAAAGATACATCAGTGTAGACACTGTGACTTTAAAACGTCAGATCCTTTTGTACTTAGTGGGCACATCCTCTCAGTTCACACCAAGGACCTGCCTTTTAAATGCAAAAGATGTAAAAGAGGATTTAGGCAGCAAAACGAACTTAAGAAGCACATGAAGACCCACAGTGGAAGAAAAGTTTATCAATGCCAGTATTGTGACTATAGCACTACGGATGCGTCAGGCTTTAAACGGCACGTAATATCGATACACACAAAAGACTACCCACACAGGTGTGAGTATTGCAAAAAGGGATTCCGTAGACCGTCTGAAAAAAATCAGCATATAATGAGGCACCACAAAGAGGCCATAATGTAATATATGATCTCAAGAAGGAAGCAATGTAGAAACTGTGATACGCTAATTGGGGAAAAAAAAAAAATCTCATGAACTGTTTCTCCTGGTTTCAAAGCTTGATATTAAATCATAACTTTACATTCTTTGTATTAAAAGTCTTAAAAGTATTAGGGTTGACAGGGGATCTCATAGCCCTACGATTGTTGCTTATCAGAACCTAAAGAGCACTATAGAATGCAGAAGGATGGATGAATGTCTTAAATTTGCAGAAAGATGAATGAATGTCTTCAAATTAATAATATTCCACATCGTTAAGCTGTAGAAGACAAAACGAAGGTGATTGTGTTACCCATTTTGTCAGTAACAGCATTTGTCTCCAGTATGATAACGGTTCAGATATATGGTGGGGTTATCTACATATTGTTTGCAAAGGCAACTGAGTCTAACTTCTTGTGGGGGTTTGAAAGGGGAGTATTAGTTGGTCACTTGATCATCATGTTTTTACATCGTGCCTGGAAATGAAACTCCAGAACTGGTCAAAACTGGGGGGTTGACCCTTTTTTTTTTTTTTTTAAATTTTTTAAAAACATTTCATTGGGAAACTTTTTTGTTTCCTTTCTTAGTTTAAGTCCAACAAGTCATTTTTTTAAATGGTTTTCAAAGCTGCTAACCTACTTTATTGCAGGATATGATGTTTAAAATATAGCATTATGTTATGATCTCAAAGGTGGTGTTCTGGTGCTAGGGTTAAAGATGTGTATGTATATAATTTCCCTTTTTTATCTGAAACTGCAGTTGAATGTTGTTCAGTATGGCACATATAACAAAATTAACTTTGAATTTGACTTTTCTTTTAAGGATAAAATGGATGCAGCTCGTAGTGTTGTGACTCAACACTGATTATTTTTTCTCTCGCTACTTTAAAGTCTTCTCTAAAAAGAATATTAAAAACAAAGTTGAAAAATGGAAGGGTTTTTTAATTAAATTCCAGAGTACTTAGAAGTTCTTTAGGGCAGTGTTCTTAACAGGTATGACTACTGTTGTCCTACCTCCTAATATGAAATTTTCAATATAGACATAAAATTGCACCTTTTAATCAATTCTTTAAAAAAAATCTATACCATACTATAAACATGCATTTTCAATCTGTAAGAAAGTATATATGCAGTATTTAACCAGAGAAATATGCTGCCACTAGAGTTTGGAGGTGGATCTTCAGTTTACAGTGTATACATTTAAAATATGCATCCCTTTAAACAACGCTTTGTGTTAGCATGCTGCAAATCAAATGGCGCTTAATATAACAAGCTGGTCTAGGGCTATTTAATGAAAAACCTGTTCATAAATGTTACGCATATAATGTGTATTTTTTACTTTTTTTAGTTGCTTCATGTTTGCACACAGCTGTTCACATGATAAATTGTAACTTCATGCTATATTGTGGCTTTGTGTTTCAGATAATGTTCATATTTTGTTTTTGCACCAGATGAGAATCAGTTCCTTGAGAATAAATTTTTTTTATATTTCTAAACTTCAGAAAGTTAAATTTGGGAAATCTCTTAGAAGAATACGTGTTTTATGTGGCTGTAAAAAATGATGTACACGCTGTAAAATAAGATTGTCACTGTTCTGTGGGATTATTATTTCTAAATGTGTTACTCATCGTAACGGGCATACAATAAAACGCATCTCTTGCACTCCAAATTTTTTGGAGTTTGCTTTTCATTTATGGTGTTTAGGAAAGACTCAGCCTGTGTAAGCTTGCCTAGTATTTTTAATGACATGATTCACTAATTAATATGTAATAACATCTCAAGCAAGCAGGTTACTTGAGCTACATTTATCAGACTAGTGAGGGGAGAGTTATTGGGGTTTTGACTGACCCTTTGAAGTTACAGGTTACATACTTGTGCTTATTTCTAAAATAATTATCAAATGTGATACTGACGTTCCTGTGAATTTTTTTCCTTTAAGTAAAGAGAACATAAAACTACTCATATATCTGGGGGAAAGCCAGGTAGGTTTTTTTACTTTTTATCTGTGTAATAAGAATGGCTTGCAAAATGAAATACTAAAAATACTGCTTTCTTCATTTCTCTCTCTTCTAGAGTGCTTGAGTTATGACATCAGTAATAGGTGAAAAAATTAAGAGGAGAATGTGATTTTAAATGAACTCTTCATCAAGGATTTCCAACAGCCTTTTAGCCCGCGAACTCATAGGTTTTGTTCTAAAAACTGGAAATGATGCAGACGTGAACCCATTCATCTGGTTTTTGTTTATAGTACTGGTTTGGGGTTTTATATCCAGCGATGGAAGAAGGCTGTAGCATTCAAAAAAAATCTTAAGAGATTAGAGCTTTGTATTGTTGACAATTTTAATGCTTTATTCCTGAACGTTATATTAAATACATAGACTGAAGGAGTGTCTTCATAGCAGACTGAAGGTGATCATGCTGACTGTGACAAAGCATGCATCCACACTGGTGCATTTTCCCACCTTACATATGGATGGACCCATCAGGTACTTGAGTATTTTAAACATTTTTATAGCCAATTTTAAAAAAAGACTTAATCCCATGTTGCTGGAGGGTCCATCGCTGTCTGTGGGGCACAGAACGTGATGTGGGGCTAGAAATGACAGAAACTAAATTTCCAGAGAGCCAGCCTTTTTGGCAGTGGTATGGAATCTGACCATAATGCTTATAGCATGGCATTCACATCGTGGTTGGATACCATTAATTTTTCATATTGGTATTTACTGGTGACTGTTTACAGTGTCTGTTTGAGGATAACAGTCATGTTTCTTCCAAGGAGTGCAGTGCAGTGAAAGGCTTTGACCTTTACATACCTGTTAGTTTAAAATTACTTACAGGGGTTAATTCTTTCTGTGATGAACAGTTGTTCAGTGTAAGGTTGCTGTTTAGTTCAGAGTTTGGTGAGTGGTATCTGCTGTTCTGAAGAGCACGTTACACTGTGGGGCATCAGTTTCGTTACCTAGATTTTCTAGCGCATCTGTTTTTTCCCTGCTCAAAAACCGCATACAGGAAAGGGCACAGAAGTTTTTCTTGGCATCTTTATCGCTAGCAGAAAGTGTACAGTGGATGATAGATAAAAATTTAATTCATTTACAGCTTCATCCTTGTATTATAGAATGATTAATTTCTGTAACTTTATATTACAGAAGTAGAAATTAGTATTGAGGTTTAGTAGTCTGTAAGTGCACCTAATGAGATTTCTCTTTAATTAGGAAAAAAAATAAAGTCATGCCTTCTGGAGCATTAAAATCTGTAAGGAACATGGTTCTCAAGGTGTGGGGAGGGATCAGTGGTTGGAAATACTGCAAATGTAGTTGGTTCTTACCAGCTGCAGTCCAAATACAGGCCTGTACGTAGGTCTTGAAGCAGGTGCAGACTCGTACAGTGCTTGATGTGAGCCCTGCTTTTGGTGATGGCTTTGGGGAGAAACAGAGTTAAACTTGGGCGGGATGGTTCCAGGCAGCCTTGTCCCAGGTGGGGTCTCAAAGTGGAGCTACACTTCTCTTTGGTTGGTTTATTGCATTAGCATTTTGAACACTTCTTTCTTCACAGTAATTGTTTGTCTCTTCTCTCAGCAGCATACGGACAGTGAATCCTAGCTAAGAAGAAAGACTCTGGAAACAAGGTCTGTCAAAGAGAGGGAAAAGCCTTGAGACTTCACCCACGTGATGTTGAGGTTACTGGATTGCTACCCCTATATTGTTAAATTTCAAACAATTTAATAAGTTTCTCCGATTTTTGCTTGAGCAGTGGTTTTAAAATTCAGTAGCTTATGATGCCACTGGGAGAGTGTGTGCTTCTACGTGGCCCTTTGCTGGTTCTGTCCAGTGCCACTTAGATGTTGATGACCGGAGGGTGGACTTGTTTGAAATCCTGCCAGCGCTGCTGCTTCTTCCAGAATTGACCTCTTTGTGTATAGCTGTGGGTGTCAGAGCTTCTCCTAGCTGTCTGCCCAGGCTGTCTGGTGAAGAGGCAAAGGAGGGGGTTAAAGCTGTTAGGAGGGCTCTGGTGGTTTTAGAAAAAAAAATAGATTGAAAAAGTAATGCTGTGATGGATGGAAGGAGACAGGAATCAACAAGAAAAGGCCTGGGCAACGTGTTGCAGGTGTGACATCGGGGCTGTGGAGGAAAAGGTTTAGAAATTGGGGTTAGGGAAGGGAAAATAAAGTAATGTGCCTGCTAAACACAGAGAAACCCAAGAGGAAGTGGTGTTATATGCCGTGCTCTTACTTTGTGTGTGGTGTTTGAGTAATTTATGATCTTTTTATATATAAAATCAGGTTTAGGTACAATGTTGGGATTTTTTTTACTCTTTTTTGTTTTTTTCATAGAACTATGTTTTCCTGGGAACTGAAATCCTGTGTTAAAGCAAGTGGTTGGTTGGTATTTCTGACACGAGATTTTACTAGGAAGTGACATTTTAAGTCTTCTGAAATGGAGTAAAATTTCATCTGACTCCTCAGCACTTTGAGACACAGTTCCTAGATTCTTTTCAATGCTCTTTCCCAGTAAATATTCAAGAGAATTTTGATGGCTATTGTTACCATGGAGGTGTCATTTTAAAAATGCACCATGTCAATTTGAAGGGAAATTCTTAGATCTTAGTACTTCCACAGATCTGTGTAGTCTGTACTCCTGCCCTGCCTGGCTCTGTCCCCTGAGGTGGCAGCAAACCGCCTTCTGTTACCCAGACTGGTGAAGCCTTTAGGACGGGATAAAGTGCTCTACAGGCAGGTCCTGCTTAGTTGTTTTCAAAGCTGATGAGTTCCTAAGTGGGGGTAGGAAGGAAGTGAAGGAGGGACACTACCACCACCTGTACGCCTTGCTAGTCTTTTGACTTAAGTGTTGAATGATAGAAGTTGGTGGTATTGTGTTTTATTACTTGTCCTGAAAACTCTGAGTGATGTTGGCCATCGTTGTGAAATTGCATGATGGCTGGTCTTCTAGAGGTTACCCTTTACTGGATGTGATCATTTTTCATGCATACGTGCTTTCCTTAATGAAGTTGGTGTATGTCTGGTCTCTGGCCACGTTTTCAGTACAGGCTTTGAAGGCATTGTGTTGAGAACAGTCTTTGCTTGTCAAATCGTTCCAGATCTGTCCCTGCAGCAACACTAACAGGGTGCAACGCCTTTCCCAGCGCTGGTGCAGTTAAAAATGATTCATGTCTTGATCATCATCTGTATATTATTTTTTTTTTTTTGTTATTCTTCAGGTCTCAAATGTCCACAGTTAAAGGTAATGAAGTTGAGAGAGAAAATACAGAAGACGACCAACAGAGTGCTCTCAGGGACAAGGTAAGTCTGTGTGGACTCTAGAGATGGAAGGACAGAGTTGTCAGTAGCCTTTGAACCAGGGCTGTATTTGGCTTTTATTTTACAGCTGAGGCAGGTGAAGTGTTCCATATTCCATACTGAGTTGCATGGAAAAGGCAGTAATAGAAATCAGAAGACCGTTTTCTCCTACTCTTCAGTGTAAGAATAGGAAGCTCTGCAGGGGGTGAAAATTTAGAAATAATTAGTAGAATCATAAAGTAATAAAACCATTGATAAAGACATTCTTAACAGGGCAGTTACTGTTCTAAATAGATGAAGTAAGTGCTCTCTTTGGTTTTCTAATTTGTTCCTGAAAAAATGTAAAAGTCTCAGTGGATCTGCCTGAAATTGAGGTGAAAAGTTCTCTATGAAGTTTGTAATCAGGGTGGTAATTAGGATTTACACAGATGAGTAAATGAGAAAAATGGGTTTCTGTAACCTCCAGCAGAGAGGTTACATGAATCCGTTTCAGTGCAACAGCAAAGAGACAATACATGAGGCTACAGCAAATAAAATGTACTTTTGTAATAAAATATCAAGCTTGCTCCTTAAATAAATTTCATTTGAAATCCCTCTCCCAGTCTCACTCAGCTTTTTGACAAGTAACTGTTGCTTCATGTTCTCTGTGAGTAATGTGTTGTTACGACAATCAGCTCTGTAGCACTTGGAGTGTACAGGAGTCTTAAAATACCTTCCCAAGGAGACCTTAGAGCAGCTGCTCTGACCTGGGTACAAGATACAGCATTGACATCTGTCTTTTCTAACCTGGGCTCTTTTTCAGTAGTCTGTACGTTACCCGTCCCTTCAAGTGTGGAGAACAATCAGGGTGGGTGTTTTTCAAATTTATCAAAATGCCAGCTGTACATGCAAAACAGATCATTTGCCTAATCATGCCTTTTGTCATAAGTTAGACCCCCAGGCCCAACAGCTCTGACTGCATTCAGAGCCTGCGCGTTCCTGTCCTTGAAGGGCGGTTTCTGTTTGCGTTAAGACTGTTGCAGGGTCTTATGTCAGACAGAGTTAAAGAAGCCTTGGTGTTACTGTGAGGAGGGGCTGGTGAATACACCGTCCAGCCCCTGCAATGGCTGAAACGAGTACCCGCTATTGCCACTAATAACTCGTGTTTCTGCTGCTCACAGCTTCTCCCGTGTAACGCTGACAACTCGTCGAGCCCAGCTGAGACCCGGCAGGGACCATGGTAAGTCAGCAAATTGTTGTGTGTCCTTCAGGTGGGGTAAGCACAGGGCTGTGCACAGAGACCAGTGTGGTGGCATTAAAGAAACAAACGAGGAAGACAATCACATTTGTTTTTATCGCTCAGGTCACCAAAGGGAAAAGTCATTAGGTGACAATGTCACTGTAAGTATTTACTGGGACAGAGTACAGTTTGAGGCTGTTGTGCATCATTAGTGTGTTAACTCCGTGTCTATATGTACCCGATACTGAACTGCTCTACAGAAGTGGGGTGGTTCTAAAATCTAATAGTAATTGCAGAGGGGCACGGCCCTCCTCATTCAAATGAGGATATTTATTTTGAACTTAATTTTAAACCTCTTTCTATAGAGCAAGGCTAAAGTGATTGTTGCTTGATGGGGCAGACTCTTACTTGGGCTTGTCTGAGGCTGGACGCACTTAAGCAGTGCAGCGAGCGGGCTTTAGGCTGGGCTCTTTGACAGCCCAGCATGACCCGAGTGGAGGGCTGGCAGCAGCAGGAGGAAAGGGCCCCAAATGCTACTCCTTTACTTGTAAAGATTGATTTAGAGGAACAAGTTGTCTTAAGAAAAAGAAAGGCAGTATCGTGCCACCTCAACCAACCCCCTCCAGCCTGTCACAGAGCCAGGAGGTGTTTCCAGCACAGACCGACACGATTCAAAATGTTTGATTTAGGTTTATTTCATAGGTACACATAGCCTACACTCTTTCACCACTAAACATTGTCTGTGATATATATTATTTGTGAATAGAAATACATGTTTGCAGAAATAAAGCAAAGCAAGAAGCCCCTAATAAAGAGTGAGCACCTTTCGATTGCATAGTTCAAAATGTCCCCTGTGATTCTCTGCACTGTGTTGCTTAGACAACTACTTAATTATCAATACCAAATTACTTTGAGAGAATTGCTGTGGTCCTGCAAGGAGCAAAAACTGTAAATGGCAGGTTGGTCCAATAATGAAATTCAGTCTGTGAGCTTCTCTTTATAAAAATATACCAAGTTCTTACAATTTTCCAGCAGAGCAAATAAGTAACTTCTGGCTGGTTTGGGGGCGTGCAAAGGTTCAGCTGAAAATACATCAACATTCTTCAAAATTGGCGTGTGCCAAATCATGTCACTGAACTAGGTAAGTCTGGGCTTTGCCAGTTCCAGAAGCTAAGTTTGAGGAATTCTGTATCTGGAGTAACTCTCCTTTCTGTTGCAGCTTCTCATATGTAGGCAGCTACAAGGTAAGGTTTTTCAGTGAGGTATTTTCCAAGTTCCCCTCACAGGTTGTTCCTGGTGTTTGTTTTGTCTTCAACAGTGATTCAATCTGTTGAGTCCGTACCGAAACCAGCCAATCGCTCTGACAGACTTACATTTGTCTCATTCTCTCAGCACGAGGAGACAGGACAGAAAAATACGGCGATTAGTGCAAAAAAGAAAAGGTTTCAGACTTCTTTTGTCTTTCAGATGGCTTCAGGACTGGCTGAAGAATAGGCCTTGGTCATGTCAAGAAAAACTGAAGTCCACGAAAGCAGAGCATCCCGCTCTCTCCTGAGAGAAAAGTAAGTGTGTGAAAAAGTACAAAGAACATTCGTACACAGCGGTTAGTGGCAGATTATGGACACGGGAAACAGTGTTCTTTATGGTGAGGATGAGACAGAGCTTGGAATCATCTTCACGCTTTCATGTCCTTAACGTGTTCCCCAGCCTTTCTCACTGTCAGACTGAACCTTTTTCAGATGCAAAATAGCAGAAAGTAAAGCAATTTTAGTCGTCATTAACTCCTTTGAGCTGCTCTCGTGGCCTAGGGATTTCTTTCACTCCTGAAAGAAACAAGCAGCTTGTTAGAAGAAAATAAATAAACTTATTTCTGTAGATGAAACAAAACTGCCTGGTATATAAAGTGTGACTCATTTGATTTTTTCTTTATTTTCTCCAAGAGCCTGGCTTTTAAAGTGTCTTGAGTGGCCAAGGAGCCTTTCCTCCTTCACTAGTGCTCAGCATGTCTGCACTGTCAAGGTCAGAGTCCTGTCATGAAGCTGGAAAGGCTTTTGTTGAGCAATGGGAGAGGTCACTGTCTCCAGTGAACACAAACCCAGGGACAAGAGCACTTTTGTACTTAGGGAAACAACCAAGAACAGGAAGCTCTACCTGAATAGTAGGTGTTACAAACTTTTTATACCCTACTAGTTTTCTCTAATTTAACTAATAATCAGTGTTAACAATAACATTTAAGTACTTTTGTTTGAGTATCCCTAAGGACTAATCATAACAGATAATCATTGCTAGAAAGACAGTACCAGGTACAGGCTACTTATTCCAGTACCAAACCCACACTACTCACACACCCGTTACCATCCTGTAACCAATGCAGACAAGAAGACTGGGCTGACAGTGCAAAGACACAGGAAACTTGGATGTGAAGTTTGCAGTCAAGGTGAAATTGGCATTTCTCCAACGTAGGGAGTTTACCTTGCAGCAAAGTAATTTTGTTTCAGCTGAAACTTGCACTAGTGGTGGATAAAGAGCTTGGGAAAGTTGGGATACAGTTCTCATTTATTTAATGATACAGATCTCAAATGCAGAGTACACCCGTCTTTTCCATTCTTTCTGTAATGGAAAGTATGACTAACTTTTCAAGTAAGCCAGAAGGGAGCGGGGGGTTGGCTTTGGGTTTGCAATGTCTTTATTCATGTTTAAGTCCTGGACATTTCACTAGGTTGCAATGCACTTGGATGAGTTTTAGAGATCAGCAACGAAACTGCTGTTTGCCTGTCACCTCTACCTTTTATTTTC
The DNA here is from genome assembly GCA_013400055.1 of Nycticryphes semicollaris. Classification (NCBI taxonomy): domain Eukaryota; kingdom Metazoa; phylum Chordata; class Aves; order Charadriiformes; family Rostratulidae; genus Nycticryphes; species Nycticryphes semicollaris. The sequence continues at coordinate 820,099 of VXBJ01007013.1, read as the reverse complement.
TTAATCCCACTCCAGGTAACACGGTAAAACATACCCTTTTAGAACATGCCAGATGTTTTACCCTTTGTTTGCTCGTGCTGCTCACATCATTGTCTTTTTCTTGGTTCTGTCAAGACTCGTGTATTTGTGCTGCTCTGCCCTACCCCACCTGTAGACAGCGCCATCGGCTTCAGAACACGCAGCTGCGCAGTGGCCCTGCTGCTCTTGCTCAAGCCTTTACCTCGCACTCGGACTTGGCAGCATCACCTTGTGCCCTGTAGCATCAGTAGCTGCTGCAGACCTGGTTTCTGTTTTCTCTTTGAAGCACTCCTTAAAAAGTCTCTGCTCTTCAGCATTTCCTGTGTTAGTCACTGCCCTGTCTCAATGCAAGTTTCAGGGATGTGGTCCTTAATAGATTTGAGGATTAGTTTGGAGTCATTAACACTCGTGACTCAAGGCAGCTGCCACCCGAAACACCCCTTCACCTGAAAGCACAACACGGAAACTGTCCCTACCCAACTAACACCCTGCTGCCGGGGAGACGGCCCTCTGCGTGAGGGCAGAGGCTGGTGTTCCAGCAACACCACTGCTTGTGTTAATGGTGTGTCACAGAAAACAACAAAAGGTTATTTTATTCACCCTCCACCCAGCAATTACTGCTGCCTTGTGATGGACAGCACAGTTCCTTCACGTTAATCACTCGCTCTGCCTTTTGCAGCCGAGTTGAATTAACACAATGGCTTTTCCTCTCAGGTGTCAGTTTTAGTTAATATTTTCTTTAAAGTTAAATTAAGCGCTTAGGAAGTTCAGCAACTGAATAATCAATGTTTAGGTCAACTTACATGTTTCCATATCTCTCCAGTCCTCTCAATTACAATAGTCTGCGATTTATTGACAGGTGATGTAACCTTGTAGTCATCAGAGAGGAGACCCAGGATAGGATACTGATTCCTGTACCTGCAGTAAAGAGAGTTGCAAACCTCTGAGCTGAAATGCACACACCCGTGTCCACAGCAGTAGCTCTGATCTTCTCACGTAGACCTGCCACCCCTTGGTCCCCAAAGACCTTCACTAGTAGTAACTCAAAAGCCATTTAAACATCACTTTACCACACCGGCCACCCCGCGTTGCTGTTACAGCACTTAGTAATGAATCCTCCCCAGACAGAATCTCAATCTCAACTTTTTCCCCTTGAAGCGGAAGGGACAGTATTAAGACACTTTCAGGAGGCAAGAACATGGCCAAGAAAGACTATTCACAATGGAAACCAAAAGGTTGTATTTTTAAGAAAGGCGAGTCACTACATTACTTCTTGGTGATGATCGCTGTTACCCCAGGGGACTGGCTGCCTGATGATTTCTCATGCTTCAGTCTGAAGAGGTCCTGAGAAAACCAAGAGAAAACATTCAAATCAAATAACGTTTTCTGAAGTATTAGTTCACTGAAGTCACAACAAAATACTTGCAGAAACTCCTCTCAAAGAGCAGTCAGAAAACAGTCTGTCCTTCCACAAGACTGGCAGAGGAATAGCATTCAGTTAAAAACATCCTAACCCTGATTCCTGAACCAGGAGCGTACGAGGGACTTCCTAGGAAGTTCCCACCTGCACAGTAAGTGGAGGCTTAAATATAAAAGCCCTTAGAAATAAGTTGGGTTATTTTACCTCCTGCTGTTGCTTAATAAAAGCCTCTTTCTCCTCCAGCATTGATGTCAGTTCGTGCAACCTTATTTGCAAGTCACTGTTACTTCCTTCTCTCCTTGATATATCCTGCTGGAATTGGCACAGCTGGTTCTGTGGAACAGGTTAAGGGAGAGTTAGGTGTTTGGCTGCTGCCACCCCATGACCTCTCGGTATCCATCACGTAGGACTCCACGTGTATTCTTTTTTTCATTGAAATCATGACCAGTAAGACCCAATGATTTTCAAACAAGAACGTTGAGCTGCACAGGAAATTGCGAAACTGCTTATTGGACTGAATTCTACCCACTATCAATTTAATAGTTTTATAATGCAATAAAGCTAATCCAAAAATGAACCAGTTGATTTCACTTCCAGGCTTGTAAAATATTACCACAGTGATTTAAATGAGAGATGTTTCCTACATTCATTTTTGACTGGGGTTCATTTTTTCTTACTTTATCGGGACACACAAAATACCCCTTTAGGGCAGACTGTTCATCTGAATAATCCCTAATTTCTAAGATTAGAAATCTAAGAATCTAATTAAATCTAAGGAATTGTACTTTTTTTTTAAAAAATCTTAGTTTTATGTTATACCATAAGGGTTTCTGAGTGATCATTAGTGTCTATAAAGTAACTGCAGAACCTAAGATACCTAAAAAGAACATACAGTGGATCTTTCCTGGTCCTTAATTAAAAAAAGAGGCTGATTAACCTGCAGTCGTACAAGGTAAGGGATGCACCATCCCAAGTTAATCAACTTACCCTAAGACTGCGGATCTCACGATCTTTGTCCTCTCTCAAGTTATTGATCATCTCTACGTAACGGCTGGAGAGTTCATCCGTGGTGGTCTGTAGCGTTGGGTTAGAGCAGGTCTACAAAAAATTAAATAGGGTGTTTTTATTTTAAAATGAGAGTTTTTATCTATTTTTATACATTAATGCAGCTGTATCAAGTGAGGCCGTTACCTGTAGCCTGAGGCTCTGGATCTCCTGCTCCAGGGCGCGTTTGCAGAACTCCAGTTCCTTCAGCTGACAATCCTTCTCTCCCTCGCCCAGCCGCAGGGAGAGGAGCTGCTCCTCCAGAGAGCGGCATTTTGCAGTGCTCTCCCTGAGTCCCTGCTGGAAAGCAGAGAGGTGGAATGAACCCCTGGTGTTCCTTAGGGAGGCACCATGGTCAGACACGTACACAAACCAAAACCAGGCACCACTTAGGCAGAACACTCAAAGCCAGCATGACCTACCGGCCATACAGCCCGCTCCTCCCTTTAAAGGAGAAGGTTTTTGGCTGATGTCATTACACTGAAAATATGTTTCTAGATTTACCTGCTGCTGACGATTGTTCTCTCTTAGAGAAGTCAACATTGTTTCATATTCTTTTACTTGAGAATCTTTAAAGGCCAAATCCTTCTTAAGTAAGATGTTCTCAGTTTCTAACTTCTGTAAGACAAAAGTGTTCATGGTCAACGGTTACATTTCCCACATTCAAAGTGCAGCACAGGGAGTCATTAGTAAGGGATGCTTTAGAACTGAGCAAATCCTCAACTTTCTTGAAACTATGGGGTTTTTAACTTCATAGCCCAGGAATGTAGTATCTGTGGGTTTGTGGTGTGTGCAAGCACTATACATCTACACCTATACATCTACACATGCATTGTATGGACCAACTCAGAGCTTTAAATCTGATTTTGCTCAGCAGAGTCTTGTCTTCCTTTGGAAATATTTGATTTTTCAGGCTTCAAATCAAACACTTGAAAGCCACTGCTAGAAAGAAGTCTGACCTCATCCACTGTACGAGTCTTGCTAGGCCATTAATAAACCAGCCCTTTCCATTAAAGCAACTAAAGCCTGGACTTCACAATTTAAATTTCCTCAGACCAGGTTTACAACTGACAGGTGAAAACAAACGGATGAGGCCACAGGAACTGAAAAATACACTTACCCCCAGGTCATCCTGCAAGTGGCAAAGCTCTTCACGTAAATTTTTGAAAGTAGAAAGCACAAGTCTCAAAGATTTATCTGATGTCACTCTCATCTGGGAGGGGAGGAAAAATGAAAATGTGTACTTCTGAGTAATTAGTGCACTTTGCTAACAATAGGCTTGATGATGGGTAGGAGAGAAACCTGTGATATGGCTGAAAAGAACTGTCCTCTCAGAACTACCAGACGTCATTCTTTGAAGTGTCAGTGTCTACAAACACTTTTGTCCTGCAAACAGCACAGCTTTTAAATGACTGCTCTGTAACACAGCATGACTTGTTTTAAATGGATGGAAGAGGAGAGTGAAGAACTGCACTTGGACACCAATAAAGGGCAAACCCAAATGCACTGATACTGCTCCATCATTGTCTGAGCATCCAGAGTTTCGTGACTTGGGCTGATTTTAAGAAAGAACTACCCTACCTGAGAAGCTACAGAGGACTGAGTCACCATCTCTGAGATCTGGCAAAGCACACTGCAGCCCGAGGGCAAGAGAATTTAATTAAAATTAAAATAAAAAATAAAAGCCATACAGGCCACTCCTCCCTTTAAAGGAGAAAGGTCCTAAAGATTAAAGGAGTCAGCTGGGTGAGAAAGAAGGCAGTGGTGCACAGCAGCCTAGCCCTGGTCTCCTCTCCTCTAGTGCACGTTCACAGCTGTGCATTGATTCACGTTAAAACACAAATTGTTGCATTTCAGGATACAGTTCTAGTACTTGAAAGAATAAAAATAGATTTTGGAAGCGCACACAAAATAACTCCTCAAGTTTTGACTTACCTGGAAGGGCTGAATGTCTGTGGGGTATTTTTTACTGTCTGAACAAAAATGAAACCCTGCTGTCTCTTTCTTTCCCTCTGACACTTTCCCTTAAAAGTTGTTTGTTAAAGTAAAAACTTACTGATCGTTCAAACTGAAGCAAGCCATCGAGATCTCCATCAGCACAGGGATTAGCCCTTGTACCTTTTATCCCCACTGGTGCAATCATGTGAATGAGGCTTCAAAAATACTGTTTCTAATGTAACTCACCCATTTGCTTGTGTTTTTCATTAAAGTGGAATTTCAGTTTTGACTTAAAGTTTTGTTTGTTTTATTGTGACATACACTATGGGAATAGATTAAAACAAGGAATTTTGTCAAAATAGTTGAATTTAGACTCTAAAAATGTAAGTAAATCCCCAGTCAGCAACTACTTAGTGCTAGAGTTTGCTAAATGCCATAAAGTGTCTTCTACAGCAAAGTTCTCTGTGCTCTTGGACTGGAGCCTCTGGGCACCCCCAGCACAGGCTGTATCTGAGCCCTTTGAGAGCTGGCTCAGAATCCCTCTCAGATGTGAAACCACGGACATACCTGGAGGAGATAACGAATCTGCTGCTTTGTTGCCTCAGACAGTCCTTTGGGAATCAAATCTTCAATTTCTTCAGACTAAACAAAGAAGGGAGGAAAGGGGAGACATCTTGATTATGAATTTGGCCTGGCACATCCTGTGTTTTTTTCATTAATTACATGGGTCTGCTATGAAAAACACATTTAGTACAAGGCAAATAAGAATGAAAATAGATCAAAGCACATCCAGAAAAAATCTAAAGTCTTATATATGTGTGGCATATAAAAACAGAGATGAAGTGATACATGAAGCATATATTCAAATCACCGAGTTTAACATCTATTTCAAAAGCAGTATTCAAAGCAATCCTCTCTGACGCTGCAGCAGAACTCCCAGCAGTTTCTGAGATGAGCAAATCTCCTGTTTCTAAAGGAAGAGCCCACTGTCAGTAAACTGAAGATGGCCAGTGTGTCACAGGAGATACCGCCAGTGATTAAGTGGCATTGCTTCAGGTCATTAATGCCTAAACAGAGATTTCTGGCATATACACAATGCCTTTAAAAGCAGCAGAGCTGCTGATGATTCTCTCGGGGCCTCGTTCACAAAAGTCAGGGTTCTGTACCCAGAGGAGTCTCTTCTGGCAGCTCAGAGACCCCTCTCCTTTCTGTCGGAGGCAGGACAGAACTGCTGGTTGCAGAGCACAGCAGGGCCTGTTGCTGAACAGCAGCTTTATTGGCAGAAGCATGAAAGATCCTGTGCCAAACACCAGTAGTGACAATACGTGTAGCTGTGCAATTTGTTTTACCATGAAACCAGAATTGGCACAACAGGAACTATTTTCAAAATTTGACTCTCATACTGGAATAATGCAAATTAGTAAAGTTTCCTTTCAGGATGATCACATTTGCAAATACGTGCCTGGCAGTAGGTTTCAGGTTCTGAATGTTTTTAACAAGCAGGAATCATTAACTGACAAAGACCAACATCCTTCTCTTTAACTAACTTGGCTTAATTTGAAGGTCCCACACCGTTGCCATTAACCCCACATGGCACAGAAGAGGTTGCCAAGAGCAGCCTGACGCTTACCTGAGACGTAAATTCAATGTCACGGTTCCTGTAAAACAGACAAAATCCAAGGGACTGATTAACAGAAAGCTGCTCGAGAACCTTACAAATTCATGCCCACGCTGACAGCTATGAAAAGGTTGTCTTTAAAATACGGAGCAAGGAAGGGTCTTCCTGTTACCTTCCTTTCCAGGTGCTAGGCAACAGGAGATGTTAAATAGCCTCCATGTGGAAACATCAGAGGAGAGGGGAATACTAACAGCAGCGCAGTTGACACAGGCCAACTGTCTCAGTTTCCTTGGGCAGTTATCCCAATTACGTTTGGCTATGCAACTGCATTCTTAATTGGCTGGATTTACCCAGAACTATGTTGCAATCTATTGACAAGTGTCTGCTCTGCAGCCTCAGGTTCTTTGTGATGCTTAAATTCCACTTTTCCCCTGCTTGGGACCCCTTTTCTTAATTCCAGGAACTTGGGAAGCACCAAAGGAGACGGGGAACGAGGGGGGAGAATGAGGCCAAGGTGACGGGGAGGGAAGGGTGAGCACATTGTGAAGACTCAAATTACTGGCTGCGTTTCTTTTCAGAGACAATCTGCAGGGCTCTGCAGAAAACATGCTTAACGTTAACTTGCATGTGGTATGCAAACTGGTGTGGAATACCTAATTCTTAATTGCATATTAGTCTAAGCAATTTGAAAAAGCATCAAATTCAATAAATTTACTTGTCTTACAGCATTTTTGTGTCCTCAGTTACTCAGTGAATTAAAGATTAACGTGGAAAATACACGTTTGTTGATAAAGACACAAAGTGAGGAAAAGAAAACCAAACCAAGTTGCAAACCACACTGTCCTCTCAACTGAGCAACGGCGGGGTTTCTGGGACCGCTACGGAAGTGACAGAAGAGCTCTAAGACCAGTACCTTCCTCCGATCTTCTCCACGTGCTGCAGCAAACAGCTGTACAGGTCATTGGTCTTGCGGTTCAGTTCGGCGAGAAGCTCACCGAAGTAGCGGCAGTCCAGCTGGTCACTCTGTTCCTGAGAGCAGTTCACCTGGCAGAAGATACGCAAGAAGATCATGAGTTCCCTTCTTCAGAACGAAAGCTGAACATGAAAATGCTGCAAGTATGATGGGTTTGGCTTTGTTTGTTCTTACTAATTTGCAGTTTGTTAACACTGCTCTTTTCCTTGGTATTGAGCCTTCCATGTCTTCTGGTTTGCAGTGAACTACACTGATATAATTTATTTCCTTTACAACAGCAAGAAATACACTAAGTGTTCTCTTCTACAGTAACATCATCATTATTCTAATACAGAAAGTGTTGAGAATTAGGAAATCTTTCACTAATACAAGTTTCTGTGGCAGTAGTGGATGAAACGCCTGTGGGCAGCACCCAGAAAAAACCAGCTGCCACAGGATTCCCCACTGCAAAAGTGGTATTTATATTGCCACAGTTCAAATGTTTACGTACATGAACAACCAAAGAATTTAAAGAGCACCACAAACTCGGTGTACCTCAGTAGGTTTATGGGAGGATGTGGCTGTGGGAGATTCCGCGTAGCTCTAACACTGAGGTCACCAAGCATGTTTGTCTTCCCACCTTTACGTTGACTACATGCACAGGAGGGATGGCTACACCCCCTCTCCAGCTGCACTACCTCTAGATGTATAGCTACCCTCCTGAAGCCCTTAGAAACTCCAGAACTTGCAACCTGCTGTGAAATGAAGAGTGAAGGAAGCTGGTTTGGAGCTTCCAGTGAATCTACGTCAAATATTTCTACATCAAATTGAAATATATTTTAAATCCTTACTGATCAGTTCAGACAAAAAGCAATCCTGAGTCGATACACGTCAAGTTCATAAAGCAATTTATCTTTTCTCCAAAACTAGAGACATGAGCCTTACTTTACTCAATCTTTGCTGTACAAAGACCGGCAGATGAAACCTGACTGAATCAATGGGTAACACTCCCAGATAAAGAAAAAAAAACAAAACAAACAAACCAGCAAGACTTAAAGCATTTAAAGCTGTGGCTGGGACACCTCCCAGTAAGTCAGGTTGCTCAAAGCCCCATCCAGCCTGGCCTTGAACACTCCCAGGGATGGGACTTCCACACCTTCTCTGGGCAACCTGTTCCAGTGTCTCACCTCCCTCACAGTAAAGAATTTCTTCCTAATTGCTGATCTACACCTCCCCTCTTTCCATTTAAAACCATTATCCCTTGTCCTGTCACTACACTCCCTGACAACAAGTCCCTTACAGCGATGAATGATGTGTAATGACCCTACTATGAGTTTGAACAAAAACTTTTGAGATTGGGAATTAGCAGCAATTTTATGTATCTGCTGCAGAGTTTTGTACTCCACATACAAAGCAAAAACACACTGTGAATAGTAAAACATTCAGCAAATTATTCTTACCGGTTCGTAGGTTTGAACTGTTACCCTCCGCACTGTATTTCCTCGGCAGTCATCGCTCATGGAGACTGGAATTATTTCACAGGGGCTGCTGGTCTGTGTCTGCTGGCACTGGTGAGTGACTTGGGACTGCTCTGAGCGCTGGCAGGACTGGACAACATGGCACTGATCGGCTTGCTGGGGAATCTGACAGGGGTGGGAAAGCTGATACTGCTTCTCCTAGAAACAATGGATTTTTTTTAAGGTGCTGAACACACCTTAATTAGATGGAACCTTAATATATATGAATGAAATGTGGCTTTTATGGAAAGACTGCTGACAGCTTCAAGTATTTTAATAATCCTAATAAAATAGCTTTTTTTCTTAATTGAATATGGCTTTATCTCACACTTCAAGGCTGTGATTCACCAGGTCCTCAAATTTTACTGGCTGCAAATGAAAAGCACTGAAGATACACCTTTTCTGAGTTGTATGTTTCATTGTGGTGTTACCCTTAACATACTCAGGCAACAGGGACATCCATTATCGAATCTAAAACACAGGCATATCCTGTTTCAGTAAGTACTTTAGAGATTAAAAAAGAGCTCCAGTTGAACTGAGTTTTCATTATTTCCATTAGGAAAAAAGGTCAAGACTTTTTCCTCTACAAGTGTTTTCAGCAATTCCAGATTCAGAGCGTACATATATAAGGGAAGTGCTATTTACAAAAGTATGTTCCAATTAAAACACTGAAAGTTACTTTTGTCAGCAAACATTTTTCAAGCTCATGACGATTGCAAGTTTACTCCAAAAAATACTTATTTTGTATCTATGCAGAATTATGTAAGTGCACATTCTAGGCTTCAGGTAATTTTGACTTAAAATTCATAACGCAGTTACATTTGGAAGGTTGAGCCACATCTAATTCTGCACCAAAATCAGACAGCAGAGCCTACAGGACACCCACATTGCACACTCACCCAAGAGGAGCAGAGAGGACCCAATATCAACACCCTAAGTGTCTGAGGAGGTTATCTATCTAAAATCCAGAACTGAATGAAAACTTAAGATTAATCCCTCTGAATTAGCCTTCATTTCAAAATTCATCCTGTCCAAAATAACTATTTTAGAGCAATAAAAAAGGAAATAATGGTTTTGCTATTAACAAAACACCAATTTGAAGATGAAATTTCAGACAGGTTTACCAAATAAGTTTTTCAATAATTAATTTAAAAAAAAAAAATAGTTAAATGTAAAATTTGTCTTTCCAATTAACTTTGTCTAAAATTTTGTATTGGTTATTCTGTTGTGGAGCTACTGCCAGAAACTCACAGTCAGTATTCAGATAAAGACTGACAGCGCTAGAGGTGAAACAGCAGCTTTCATTATCACTCTGAAATAATAAATTCTTAGTAAAAATATAGCAAACCTTCCAGCTTCTACTCTCTCTACATACCTAAGTTGTTTCATTTACTTTGGGACTGTGTCCTATAATTCAGTAAGGTAATTCTCACCTTGACAGTAGTTCCCAACAAAAACACCAACCCACGAAAGTTACTTTTCTACTACCATCTCAGTTTTCTTTTGCAACAGATAATTTAATCAAACTTACTTGGTGAGGATTTAATAGCTCGTATTTTCTTATTGTCTTTTCATAGATGACATTATTTCCAGGACAGAAATTCCCCCCTCTAAGGAACGGGGATAGTGGCTCCTGTAAAACATTTTAATATAAACACTCATAAATGTTGTCAAACAGCAAATTCAGAATTAGTGTCATTTTGACTTAAAAAGTTGTACAGGATTTTTGTAATTTGAAGACATACGTGCTTTAAGATAGTTCTTAAAGATACATACATTTGTGTGTCCGTTTGGAAACAAAGTGACTGTGTTTCCACATAGAAAATACTCAAAATAAACATAGTAGGAACAGTTAGAAATGAATCCCCACTTAGTGACACTATTGAGGAATACTAATAGAGACTTCATCGCTGAGGGGTGGGAAGCCTGACTGGCAATTCTGCACTATTTTCAATTCCTAGTAATTTTTCTCACAACCAGAGGTACGGGCCATGTGATTTCAAAATATTTAGGAGGAGGCAGCTAAGCACTTTAATTAAAGAAGGAAGAGTTACACAAGCACTCCAGCACTGAACAGTTTTCCTACCTGATCAGGATTCTCAATAATAATCCTTCGAACAGTGCCCTGCAGGAAAGAAAATACATCAGATTTGGTGATTACTGCACTTTACTCTCTAAAGCCTTTTATGGTCAGAGCACAGGCTCACGTGGATTCACAAAATAACCTGAACATGGTCATCAGCTGTAAACACACGAAGACCCACTGGCCGAAATCCCCTAGAAATAGTTTAAAGCCAGGGCCTTTCCAGCCCCAAGGGAACAGCCCACAGACAGTGTGGCAGGACACAATCTGTCACACTCACTTTTAAGAGTTTGTTTTTTCTCAATCGCCTCTTTGCAGGTTGGGAAGAGTTAGTCCTTATTTGCTGTACGTGCCAAGAGAATAGCATCTAAATCAAAGCTGACCAGGTCTTCAAGGATCACATGCCCCTATTTCACAGGCACTGTCTTTTACTTATGGTCTCTCATGTTACCTATCAAGGTCGGGCAGCGCAAATGGATGTACATCTTAAACACTTTTTGTTTCACCAAGGGAAGAAAACGTGTATTTTCCTTAAACACCAAAACAAAAGGGGGGCAGAGGAACTGCCAGCAAACCATATCGGGTCACTACCCAGGGCACCAAGCAGTGGACATTGTTTCAAAAAGCAGTCACAAAATTCCATCACTGACACCTATGAAAAAAGATGTCCACGCGGAACATTTGCACATTCTTAAATGAAAAATGAAATATGCATTTTTAAATTACAGAAAACTGCATAGGTAGCAGCACATTTGTTCATCTTCAAATAGATTCTTTCCCTTTTTTTTTTCCTGGCACTGTCTGTAAGCAATTGCACACACTGCCTTCCGTCTTGTGGACCACCCTTGTGGACCACCACCGGTTATAACAAATCCTGCACATTGATTGACGTCTCCATGTCCAAATAAGCAAAATTCCCACTGAATCTAGTCGAAGAAGCAGGCAATTTGTTAGTTTACAGCACACTTTCCATTCTTCCTCACAGTACAAATTTTCAATTTTCATAACAAATCACTTCTTCCCTTAACCCCTGGGCAGTGCTTGGGAAGTTTGCATTGCTGCAGTTGAGTCCCACAGACATCCTTAGCCAGGTAGGAGCAGCTCTGAAGTAGGTCACATTTCCAGCTGTGAACTGTTGCATAAGCTTAGGAAGCCCGAGGCGGGTTTCCAGATCTCCCGAGTGAATCATAACAGCACCAAGAAAGAGAAATCAAAGCAGAAAAGAAACTGTTTTAGTGGCAATCATAGTAATTAAGAAATGTCAAAATTGTGAGTGCTGCAGAAAACTTAGAAAGCTGCTTACCAGTCCTCCCACACACCGTCTTCTTCAGGTAGGTCTGTCAAGGAAAGGAACCCACCGAAACCAACAACGCTCCGTGTTGGGACATAACACCAAGAAGAGACAATATGGAGGTCTAGAACATACAGCCCAATTCCTACATCCCTTCTGACACCAACAGAATTGGAACTAAAAAGCAGAATACTTTTAAAAAAATGAATGCCCACTGGTACTTCCTTCACACCAGTTGGGCAGCAGGCGTGCCCCTGACTCCCAGTTCCTCCTCTGACCCTTCAAGCTTCGCACTGTGCCTTGGTACCACTGGCTCTGCCCGTCCTGGAGCACACCAGTGCTACGACAGGAGGAGAACCATGGCAGAGCAGTAATCGTTCTTATTCAGAGCTGACCCCCACTGCACGGCACAGGAAAACAAGGTGAGTGTTGTGCGTGGAATTAAAAGATCCATTTCCAATTTGCTGAAAAGTTGGACAAACCTGCCTGAACTAAATCACGCTGCCACAGGACTTTGGAATATATAACTCACACTGTCTAGTTTAGAAAGCATAATGTGTAAAATTATTTTATCTAGTTACCTATGTGTTCTCAGAGGAATACATTCAGATCTGAGAAGACCAGAACATTTTAAGTTGAAATATACTTCTGTAATAGTCGAAAGGACAGCCTAATCATATGTGGAATATTATACCAAACCTAAGGATGTTTTGCTTGGATAAAATTATGCTTATTTTTAAGAAACCCAAACTCTTTCATTGCCAAAGAACTTTGATGCAGATACATTTCCCTCGCTCCCTTACACACACAGATTTGCCTGCGCTCCCTCCCTCCCATACCAGCCAAGCAGGCTGGACTCCTGAAGGCTGGGAGGGAACCCAGAAGCCAGAAACCCCTGACTCTGTGCCAGCCTGAACTACCCACACACAGCTCCTTGCTCTGCACAAGGAGATGCTGTCCCCAGGGCCGCTGGGGCTGACATGGTACCCTGTGGCGGAAGGTGACCTCAGGCTACTTCCATCTGCCCATCATTCCCAAGGGGCACAGCTCAGGCTACTCTCTGTAATCCAACACTCTGGAAATGCAGTGTTTTTAACTGGGAGAAGGAAGGGAAGGGTGGGACTTCAACGGGAAAGGCCAAGTGCTGTTGTGGATTTCAGGTGCACATCTGGGTTGATTATGACCAGTCGTTCTGGGTGTACATTTATAGGGATAATTTCAAAAGCTATATGCTAACACTTTCATCATTATTTCTGCTAGTCTTAAAGATTTTTAAATAAGATTTTTAAGTTTTAAAATAAGCATTTGATAGATGTATCTGGTTATTGTGTGCAGATTTTATGCAAAAGAATCAATACACTTTTATTTCAACAAGTTTCCCTTAGCTTAAGACAAGCCAGCAATTAAGGTGAGAATCTCACCTATATCAAAACCTTTTATCCATAACATATTGTCTTGCTAATTACAAGCAATTCTGTCATCTAATCACAATTTATGAGTTGGCAGCTGAATACGGAAATGGCAGGCTCTGTTTGAGAACTGCTTTAAAAAAATATAGACAGATCTTACAACCTGCTTAATAATATACCATTTTCAGGTATATATATACCTTCACAGAACCCAGCACAGGCATGAAAAAATCTTACTCACAAAATTTCTCACATGGATAGACAACTACAAAGGCTTTCAGGACTTTGCCCTCTGCACTGACAGCAGACATCTTGTGTGTGCCATTTCATATGGTATTTTTTTATGACCATGGTGAAAGGGTTTATGTGTGTAAGCCATACTGGAACTGAATTTATTCTAAACAACAAATTCCTTTAGGTCAAGCAGACAAGAGCAGGATTTGCCATTAATTACTCTAGATGAAGCTTCCCTTGGCTTGGGAGTAGCATTTGGCCTCTACATCATGAATAAAATAAAGTTAGATTGAAAAAGTAAAACTGAATCCTGAGCTACAAAAAATATAATCATGTGTCCTATATGCACACACCAGTTTCAAATTTTCCCTCTCTCTAGTTTATTAGAAATGTACATAAACACACCAAGTATGTACCTACATACTAAGGTAGTGTATCAACAGCGATGTAGGCATTCATTATCATTCATCTACAAAAGCTCTGCAGAAGTAAGATAAATATTGCCCAAAGATAGCCCTTTGCCTTATCAACAGTAAGAAGTGTAACTACAGCTCTAGGCTGCCATTAACTGAAAATCCTAGTATTAAGCTAAGATGTTCCTGAGAGTTAGGTATCGTCACATTGTTCAGTTTATGCAGCTACACATGATCTGCTCCTGGGGCAACTGAATCAAAGCCGGAATGGTGTTCCTTCGTGCTGCAGCTCTTTGGAAACTTCCTACACTCTTCCCAGTGCTTCCTTCTGGCAACTCCCATTCAGCACCAAGTGTGCAATTTATGTCTTCCTTGTATGTTACCGTTTTCTTCTTTAATAACTTCCTAATAATCTTTACTAAGCACCTTCCCTCTCCACCACGAGTATATATATACACACAAAGCCCAATTTGAACTACACCCTCTTTTGTCTTTAAAGTCTAATCCAGCAAAACACTTCAGCAAGAAATTATTTTTCATCAGCACAACTTAATGGACTCAGTGACTAAAACAGATGTTGAAAATTAAATATACTTCATAGAGCAGAGAGAGCATTTGAATCTATAATCAAATTGCTCACATCCTTATCTAAGTAGAGGAAATCTGGGACTGCAGTATTTATTCTAATGAATATTTAATTAATTGAACGCAATTCAGACTATCATCTAGCCTAGTTGAGCAGATCACTTATCTGGGAGGTGAGAGGCCAGTGTTTACACTCCTGCCCCACACCTTGCAAAAGAGGGATTAACAGCTTTGACAGAGCGGGAACGTGCCTGTCGCATCCGAGTCATACAAAGCTGTCAGTGAAGTGCTCACTGCCCAGAAGCCACAGAAGCCACCATGCAGGGGAAGGCAGCCCTTCAACTACATAAATATGGCTTTGAAAGGAAATCAGAAGTCATATTGGTCTTAATCCCTATTCCTCTTCATAGTTAAGCACTTTTATACCACAGGAAAGCAAATTAAATAAGAGTTCAACTTGAAACAAATACATTTTCCATTCTGCATATAACACACCAATCACACTTCTACTGATACTAATGACAGTCCGATTCTTTTCAGTGTTTATAGCCAAAGCTGTTCTTACCTTATTGGTTTCTAGCTTTGTTTTGAAGATTTAGCTAACATATCGATCACATATGTTAAAATTATATTAAATTCCAACAATACCTTCAAGCCATTTCCCGAATATCTACATAGCAGCAAACCTGCTAAACTACATTGTAAAGGCTTTTTAAAGCCCAAGTTAAATGAACTCTACTATTTCCCTACCTGCTTAGCTGCATACGTTATTAGCATCATCGATTCAAACAGAACTCTTAAGCACACACACCTTTATATTATAGTTACATGAATAGCACCAAATAAGCAGAAAAGTGGTTTTGTGTACATCCCATCTGTGGGACAGGGAGCACCCCGCCTGCGCAACCAGCGGCACTGGGATCCTGCTCTGGATGGATTTTTACCATTCCATTGATAAAATGAGCAAAAATATTGCAACAGAATGAAGTCATTAGGAGTTCAAGTTGTTTGTTTGTTTTTTTTTAAAAAAAAAAACAAAGGCAAATTAAAGTTGCCAAACAGGAGACAAATACGCGATTGACAGATCCACTCAAATGAAAAGGAGAAATTTAAAGGGAAATAGGTTTTAAGAGTCCTAGATCGAAACGGGTCGCTGAGGTGCGAAGACCAAAGCAGGAGTCATGTCTGTCGCTGCCCGTGCCAAAGATGAGCCCTCTCCCCCTGCTGCGGCCTGCCCTTCGCCATGAGCACTCCCA
>VXBJ01007013.1:667683-804228 GCA_013400055.1 Nycticryphes semicollaris | reverse complement strand
CGGGCTGAAGCCGGCCTGCTCCGCTCCCGGGCGTCCGTGGGGAGCGGCCGCGCCAGTCCCCTCAGAGAGGCGGCGGGGCGGTTAATTGGCCCCCAGCCGGCCCTCCCTGCTGGCCTCTGCTCCCGGGCCATCTCAGCGCAGGCGGAAAAGCCTCGATTTTCACCAGAAAGGTGTTGGTAAACGTTCAAGGCAAAACGACGTTTTCGAAGGAGACGCCCTGGGACAGCGCGGGGCGGGCTGTGAAGGGCTCGGACATCCCCTCCACCCCCCGGGCTCCCCGCAGCGGGAAGCTCGCCCCGACCCCCATCCCTGCTGGGCGGGACAGGAGACCCGCCGCCTTTGCACTCGGGGCGGCCTTTGCCTGCGACATCGCCTCAGCCTCAGCGCGGGCGGGAGCTGAGCGCGGCGGCGGGGAGAGCCGCAGCAGGGCGGGCAGGTGCGACCCAGGCCGGGCTGGGCCAGGCGGAGGGAGGGCGAGGGAGCTGCCGTACCTGTTGCGGGTCGCAGCCGGAGATGACTTGCTGGTAGCCGTGCGAGCACTCCAGCGGCGAGGCCGCCCGGGAGGAGCAGGAGGTGCTCACCCGCCGGCAGCCGGGGCCGTAGGTCCGCACCCGGTCGTACGCCACGCCGCTTTCCTGCTGCTGGTGGGGCGCCGGGTCAAAGCACGGCAAGGGCCGCGGCGACGGCTCCGGGCAGGACGGCGGCTCCCGGCACGGCGGGGGCCGCGGCGGTGGCGGGGGCTCCGGGCAAGGCGGCGGCTCCCGACAGGGCAGGGGCCGAGGCAGCGGCTCCGGGCAGGGCGGCGGCTCCGGGCAGGCTAGGGGCCGCCGGGTGGCGGGGAGCGTGCTGTAGTGCTGCTGCCGCCGGTAGTAGTGGTGCTGCTGCTGGAGGTGTGGGGGCAGCGAGGGGGGCTGCAGCTGCTGCTGGCTCCCGTACATGCTGACCGCGTCCGGGGACCGCCGGCTCCGGGGGGAGCGGGGCGGCAAATGCAGAAGGGAGCCGGGGCAGGGCGGCGATTAGTACCTGGGAGGGAGCCGCGCCTAGGGCAGGACACACCCGGCTGGCAGAGCCCCGCGGCCGCCTCCCCCTCTCCGGGCAGGCCGCCAGCCGGGAGCGGGACGGAGCCCGGGAGCGGGGGACAGCGGGGGCTGCCCTCCGCCTCCTCCATAAGGAGTGGAGCCCGAGGGTGGCGGAGCTCCCGGGCTTGCTTTGCAGCAGGTTCGGCCTTTCTCCCGGCGCTGGGTCCGGCCGCGGCGAAGGACCTCTCCGAGTAGTAGATGCCGTTCCAGGTTTCTGTTACAGCGCCGTAATGAAACGTCGCTAATTGCAAAAGTAGAGAAAAATAATGCATGCTGCTGTTTAATAAAGCCCTTTGTTATTAATCTGTTTAGAGCGTGTGTAGGGGGAGTGTACATACATCGTTACCTGCTACTCAATTAAATGACTCAAATACTTTTCATAGGAGTTTTCGTAGGTTGTGAACTTTCCCACAGATCACCTTGCATCTCTGAGAACTGTTGCCTTCTCCCCCATGCAGCAAACTCTGCCTTTAGCAGCAGCTGTCTGGAAAATGAGTATGTTTTCTAAATGCATGCATTCCTGCATCTGCATCATTGCTCAGATCATTGATCATTACAGACAGGCTACAACATGGCGCTCGTGTAGAAAGGATGGCATTACTTATCCAAAATCTCTCTCCATAGAGAAGAACATGAACTCCAGTTAATTTCTCAATCCAGCATATTTTGGTTAGAATTCCTTTGCCTACGTCAGACAAGCTCGAACTCAAAACTTCACTTTGTTCTGCCAGGCAAGGTAGCAATAACATAATTGTATAATCTTGTGTAATAAATATTATCCTTAACTAGTAATAAACCTTAGATCCTTAATTTTCTCAATTTGTTTTCCCTACGTGCTTTCTCTGCTTTTCAGGTCATACAGTACAGTCATACAGAACAAAAAATAGTTTCTGCAGTACCATGGTA
Source organism: Nycticryphes semicollaris (assembly GCA_013400055.1). Classification (NCBI taxonomy): domain Eukaryota; kingdom Metazoa; phylum Chordata; class Aves; order Charadriiformes; family Rostratulidae; genus Nycticryphes; species Nycticryphes semicollaris. Next base: position 802,243 of record VXBJ01007013.1, on the reverse strand, counting down.
ATGGCAAAACACCTTTGATGTAATGCAGCAATTCCGGCTGGGTTATTCTATATGGCATTACACTGGCTGTTCACTGAAAGCTCTGCCTCAGATATTAAAAAGTGCTCACAACATCTGCTCAACAGAGTTGGGAAGCTATGAATTTTAGGATGAGATCCTACAACAATTCAGTATTTTGAGGTACTGTGATATCTGGAGACGTATTCATCAAATATGAAAAGTTTCACTTTTCTTTCAGGCATTAAACCCAAGCAGACCTCTAGTTTACATATAAGTGTATATAAAAAGCAGGTGAGGTAAGTTCTTTCCCACTGCTTTCCAAGGAACTGTATGCAAAGAAAACCTATGTTTTTTTCAAATGTCATTCTTGGTGCATCAGCTTGGAAAAGCTACTGATGGCTTCTCACAAAACAACTTTAAAAAAGACCATCTCTTGGAAAGCAAGAAAACATGGTTCCAACAGTCTAGACTATATTTTACACGGACTATAAGAAATTGTTCTATGCTTCAGTAGGAAGCTACACTAATACTCCTGAGGGGGGAAAAAAGTGCTGTAATGGAAAATGTGGAAAGCGCTGTTGGTTAGCCAGCTCAAGAGTCTTACCAGCGTGCAATAAACTGCCCTCTTTAATAAGTAGTGCCCTACAAATTTGTTTGTTTGTTCAGCAGAAAGCAAGCCCAAAGTCATCCTATTATAATGGAAATACAAAATAACTTCTGGAAAACTTTGTAGATGTGGTGAGGGTTATTGAAGTCATAAATAATAACAGCAAGTAATATATGCATGGTGATCTGTACCAGTTAATGAAAACAGCCTCAAACAAAGTTCTTGAATTTTAATGTGACCAAAGTTTTATATACATCTAAAACCAGGAATGATACTGTATTCTGCATCTTACAGATACAACCTCTTCAGTACGATTTCTTGCTGTGACAATGGTGGCTACAAGGAATAAAACTGTATTTTGATCTAAAACAGGAGAGAAAAATACTTAGAAGGCCACTACAAGGAATATTGTATTCTGGTATCTACATTTAAATTACTTGTCACATGGGGTTGGGACACTGTTTGAAGGGATTGAGGAAGAGAGAGTTAAGAAGCTGGCCAATTTGCAGGCAGCTGCACCCCATAAGCAACTTGATGAGGCAGAGATAAAAATCTGCTTTTAGCTGAAAGGAAGGCTTTAGAGATTGAAGGGGAAATTAGAACCAGCTGGTAAGCAGAGGCTTTGGTTTTCTGATCCTCCCTTTGAAGGGAGAGCCATAATGCACTTGAGGCTTGGTGGAAGGTGCCTCTCTGCAGACACTGACCCAGATAGCCCAGTGCAGCCGCTTTGTTTCTATTAACCTCTTAACCCTGGGCCACCTGGATCAGGCTGTGCTGATAGTGTGACACACCTGGCAGAGAAGGGAATCTAAGCAAGAAGATGCTTCTCTTCTTATTCCAAATGGCTCAAGCCCAAAGGCTACAGAGTTCTGCTCATGTTCAACAAACAAAAGCTTAACACCATTAATTGCCTATAAAGATGAAGCAAGGTATTTTCAGACACGACTGCAAGTGTCCAGAAGTCACTGTTTAAATCACAAGTAGATCATTGTCTTTTCAAAAGACCAGCTCTGTTAAATCAGAAGTTCTGTGTTTATAGCAAAAATTACTTGGTGGTGGTCACAGCCTATTTTATGCAGGTCAGGCTTCACGATCTTGCCTTTATGATACTGCTTGTACGAGCAAATTGCACATTCTGATTCAAATGTCTTTTCAACTTTTTTTCCAAAGCCTTTGCTTCTCAACTGCCTTTTTGCCCTTAATTCTTTATGGATATGTATGTAATATTTGTTAGCAGGCAGAATACAGATTGATACTTTACTGGAAGTACAGAGGCAGAATGAATTACACTAAATCAATCAGACTTTGCTTATAATTGGAATATATGAGGATGGAGAAGTGACTGGGGAAGGCTTCTAAGCACTGAAGTTAAATCTGCTCTTTTGCAAACACAGGCGGCAGCCTGACACCCGGGAAAACAGAAAATCTGACCTTTAACTGCAAAGCTGAAACACTGTGTAATGAAAAGTCCTTACCTGGTTTTAGATTATATTTTGTCCTATAATTCCTCTTTCTTTCTTTCTTTAAACCAACTACAGATGCTCTGCCTATAGAAACCGTTGGAACATCAGGGTCTCAGATCTCCTGCTTGAACCTCGGGATACATAGATACGTTTGTGTGTATGGATCGTGCAAACACACACTGGGGTAGAGAGGATTACAGAGGAGCCACTGGGAGATGAGTGGGGAAGGGGAAACAGAAGACGAGTGTTCAGCAAAGGTCTGACAGGAAAACCTACCTAGTGTAGAGGGAGGGAGCCTTGTCTCTGTGGCACCTGGAGCCCCATCTGCTACATTTCCACAGCAACTTCAGGACAGGGAATACTGAAAGGATGACAGGTTGGTCTTTTTACTGCTGGATCCTTTGCCCTTCTGGTTTGTGCCTCTGCAATCACAACACACTCTATTTCCCACAAGAAAAAAAAAAGCATCTCTTAGGAAATACCTCGAGATTGTTTTAGGACAGCTCTATTTGGCTGTTTATATTTTAATTAAAAACTATAGGAACACCTAGACCATATCAAGATGCTATCTAGATCATAAGCAGTAGCAAGTGCTAAAGAATCATCAGTATATTCCAAAAAGGGTCCGAGGAGCACAAGATAGTGTAAAACTTCTCTCTCAGCACTTTTCCACTCACCGACTATTTTCAACTCTGGATATTTCATAAGGACAATATGTTCTTTTCTCACCAGTAACCTCCAGTCTCACCTATATGGACTTGTTCAATATGTCCCTTGAATTCAAGTAAACTTTTTGCACTCACAAAGTCCTCTGGAACTTCAGCAGATCTGCTACCTGTTGCATGAAAAACCTCCTTTGATTCTGACTCCCAGTTCAACAGCCCCTTATCCTTCTGTACAACTTTATAAATGTCTCCGTTAAGTTTTCTCCCTTCCAGGCTAAGAAAAAACAGCCCTATCCAGTCTTCTTCATAGAAATGTTAGTCCATATCATGGGTGATTAATGCCCTTTTCATGATCCTTTTTCAGTTCTATTGGATCATTCCACAGTATTCCAAATGTGGAAAAGTCATGGATTTATACAATGGTGCAATGATTACTTTTTTGTTCTCTGTTATTTTCCTAATAGCTTCTAATATTTGATTTGTCTTTTTTGACTGCCACTAAGCTGATATTTTCTTGGAGTTCTCTATCATGACCACAGAGTCTTGCACTAGAGCACTAATAAGCTGCTAAGAGTCCATCATTTCAGGTGTTCCATATGAGCATTACTGAATACTCATCCGCAATAATTTTTTAATCTGCTGTATTATTTTATTTAGAAATTTATTTTAACAAGGTATCCTGCAATGTGTAGCTAGCAAAATTGGATATCAAATGCTTCTTATGTGATTTCAGAATTTTAATTCTCTATTCGTTACAGGGTTTCAGTGGTAAGAAAATTCAGCAAGCAGAAAAGGTTAATCTGAGTTTAAGGTATGTTTTAAAGACTAACATTTACTGTGCTGGCATTAACTAATGATCAGACCATGAGATGACTGTTGCAAGTTTGAAGGAAAACTCTCTTATTCCATTAATGTATTCCTTGTAATAAATTGTGATATCAATTATAGTTGGACGTTTACATGCTTCAAAAAGAAACTGAAATCTTTGGAATATACCAAAAAATGTAGACTTAAAAACTGCATCCAACAATTAATAGCTAGGATAGTTTACAATCTAAAATTGTCAAGGAACATGCAAATACACTCCTGCTATGCCAGCAGAGGGGAAAAATAATCTTTGTATTATAGTATAACAACAGTACACCGAATGACAAAACAAAATTTTTAATCTGTGTTTAATAAGGACACTGATTTTGTGATAGCTGCTGATATCTTCAACAACTCAAAAACTCAAAAGATTGTATTTCATTCTATGAAGTGAAATAATGCAATAACGTACTTGCACTTAAGCAGAAGTCACGCATTTGTTCTAACCATTTTCCTGTTTGAATTGTTGAGGTTATTTAACAGTCAATTTAATTTATTTCAGATAATTAATACTGTGCATGAGATTGGTGATCAAACAAACAAAAAAAACACCCCATGTTGAGCAACTTCTCTTTTATCCTTAATCAGCATGCTAAGGAGTGAATGCCTCATTTTAGTGAAACACTACCAGTCATCATTTACCAAATATGGCTGCAAAAAATAATTGAAGAATATAACATTGTATGCTAAATACAGAATTTTATCCAACAATACGACTGAGTACCAAATAAGTAGCAAGTGATGATGCCAAACTTTCCTCTTTTCATGATACTGCAAAAATCCTCTAAGCACCTATCAGTGATATCTATATTATGCTGCCAGTTCTAATTTATAGTTCCATGATGCTCTAAAAAAACTGATAAAGGAAAAAGGCCTGCAGTCATGTGGACCACAGTAAGGAACAGCTGATCTGTTGAGCTAGATACTTTTGAGTTTCACGCCTCCATTATGACCAAAGAGCAGGAAATGAGTTCAATTCCAAAGCAACAATTTGCATTTCCCCCTCCTGGACAGACTGCCTAAGGAACAATCCTCTTTATTAAAAGAGATAAAGGACCTGGGATTGTTACATACTTTAAAATAAGTGTCGGTACCTTGGATTTTAGAGAGAACAAGACAGGGACAACAAAACAACATGTTTATTTATCTTTTCTTGTACTTGAACATACTAAAAATGTGTCATAGAAACAGCTGGTCTGCCTTTAAAGAAAGCTGAAAGCATTAAGCAAGTAACACAGAAAAGTGTTTAGAATTTGCCCAAAAAAATTAAACTGCATCTGTAAATAAAATCTAGAGACTATTTTTCCATCCAGTAACCTGTCAAGAAGAAAGAATGGTTTAAGATATACTTAACTTCAGATGCATTATCATCTCTACATTATAAAATTGCTATAAAACTCCTATGGCCATGTATGAAGGATGATAATTTAAAATAACAAATGTAATTAATAGGCAGTTCTTTGGTCAATATATGTCATAGCCATACATAGTTTGGAACAAAATATCTAAATAGCTCAGGCAATCTGGTGACAGAAACTGGAATAGGGACAAGTTATCCTGCTTTATGCTACTGTGGCCATACTGTTCTAGTACCCCAAGAGGCCACATGAAATACCTTGTCTCCATGTTGTGACCTATATATCCTCTCCTTTATTTGGTTAAATAAGTTTAAACAGTTATAAGCAAACAGTTAGAAAATGTGCTATATTTCAATAATTTATACCTGAAATTTCAACTGTTTCTGTGAGTACGGAGTTTATCCTGTTTTGTCTCTATGTAGCATAGAAAAGTTTCCAAGTTATGGATGCATTTAGCAAGCTTTTGGTTTTCCATAAGTAAATAATTGTGCAGATTTTAATTTTAAAAAAATTAGTCAATCTTAGCCCTTAAGCTAGGACTTTTCTTCTGAGAAAGCTTACATTTGTAGTTTGTCTCTTACTGTTCAGGTAGAAAGCAAGAAACCAACTTGATAGGTTTTTTTTTTTCTCCATAGATCTGTAGTTGCTTCTCTCTGATTTCAGAAACAGAGCTCATGACAATCCTCCCACATCTGTTTCATCAGCTGATTGAAATGTAGATCTCCTGCAAGGTAACACATTTTTGGATGATGGGCGTTACTCTAACCAACTTATTATTAAGAGAACAATTTTATGCATGATCAGCAACTTGGCAGCGTAAACAACATGAAACAGTTCTTTTAAATAGGACTTGATATTTTGTTTATGAGAGCTTTCATTAACTGGGAGGCTTTTACAATCCATTTAAGCATGAAAGGTTTCGTTATCTTTTAAAACATTTTTGCAGTAAAGTGTTTATCTAGCACAAGAAAGAATTCAGATAGGAGCCTTAAGTAAAGTGATGAATATTTGGTTTTCTGATTGTATTGTATGATTTGTGGTGTGTATTGAAGGGCAACGTTTCTTACTTTTTTTTTTAAAGCCCACAAGGCACCTGACACGTTTTAACTTATCCTTAATTCTTCAAAAAGTGAGATTCTTTTGCTGATAGGGTCTAAGTATGCTGCTATGTTTAGTTTTATAACTACTTCTTATTTACATTAATAGTTGGAAAAAAGTAAAAATCAAAACATTTCAGTCAAATGTATATTTTAATTTTAATTTTAATTTTACAAGTACAAAGATTGCATTTCAAAACCACAACGGCTGGGCTTTCTTGAGGAAAGTGTTTTTATTTTGACCCACTAACTATCTATTCTCAAACTTGCTTTGCTCATGCCGACAGGAAGCAGCTGGCCAACCTGTTTTGCCTCTCTACCTGAACTAGAATACAAGTATTAATTGTGCCAAGGTAGAACTGACCCTATGCCATGCTGCTAGTAAAACCACTGCCCTGAGCCAGTGAAATGTACCCAGTGTTAGAAATGGGCTTTAGGAAGAAAGAAGTAATCCTTCTTACTTCAGTATCTCACCCTTATTTATGTACACTATGAGTCCGTGAAAATGAAAGTTGAAAGAGAAATGATTAATGACACGTGCGGCAGACAAGTGAACAGACCATTCCTGACAGAACAAGCCAGGGCTCTGTCATCCCGTGCTATCACTAGCACACTTGTTTTTATTTCTAACTCTCAGAAAGGAGCGCTAGCTTCAGAAGGCGAAGCATCATCCTGGGCTGTCAACAACATTTCAGGAACTGTGTAGGTACAGACCAGAGTAACGCACAACTCACCATTTTGGTAAGTATTGTAACTTTGACCAACAAAGCATTTTCTAGTGGTAATCTTCTCTCATTGTAATTACTCTTTTCTCAATTTCTGTACATTTTCTTCCAGACTCAAAGAGGTCATATGAAAGAATGAAAATTTTAAATCTGTAAGTGCAACCTCCCCCACATACCTTCTGCTAGACAACCACATTCAGTTGGGTTGTAAATGACGTTTTAAAGCAACCTATCATGACATGGAGGAAGGAGGTAGGTCTTTATACACACATATTCCATACAAGGCCACAGAGTGAGAACAAAGTCCATTGAGCAGTGAGAGATCAAAGAGCCTTGGCTTTCACTAACTGCCTTCTGTTTCTTCTCTTAAAGCAGCTTAACAAATTAGTAGTTTCCTATCATCTCTGGATACCAGTTAATCTAAGCAAGCAGCACTCTGAAGAGGTTCCCTGTTGTGGGATTACTGAAGATTTACATAGGTATATGGGTTTACATGTACACATTATCAAAAATTCATGCTCTTCTTTAAATCTGCAGTAGCTGATGCTTTTATGTCTATATCAAATTATTTACTTTTTCACCCAAACATTTTTCCATAGTACAGACATACATTTAAATATTATTTATATTTAATGTTCTAATATTAAATATTCTGTTTTCCATGTTAACTTACTCACACGTAGGTAATACTTCAGCTGTCTTTCTCTGCTCTCTGCTATCTGGTTCACACATAATTGTTCTCTTACAACTATTTTTATTTGCGCATCACTGTATTTGTCAAGAAAAGTCTTTACTTGCACAGCTTGTCAGGAATACATGTACTAAAAAGCAAGCATACCTACACACACACATCAAAACATGCCTATGCCTGGTATGTAATATTGCTGCATTAGTTAAGTTCTAAGGAATCTGCTTTACCACTCTGTTTCTTTAGTCCTGTAACAATGGCATAATGTAAACTCTTCACACAAACTGCTTAGAAATTAACAGTTTCGGGAGTGTATTATGTGAAACAGAACTTCCATTCTGCCTCAAGTGTGTTTTCAGCGCTCAAAAAGACAAAAAAACCACTTCAGTCTCAACTATTCTGTTACACAGGGCATTTACTAACCAAGCCTTAAGTTACTTCTGGTGCATTAAGAGTCAGGATGCTGGACCCTTGTTCTTTGAATACTGGCACTGAACCATGCTAAAAGAAATGATGAGGAATGCAAAGGGGGGTGTGCATGGCCCTAACCCTCAAGCAGCTGAATTAGCAACAATATTTTCACTTCTATTTAGTCACTTTAGTCAGTGACCTACACGAATTGATAGAAGTGCATGGGAATATTTTCCAACACGGTCATTTCCCTACTTTCTATTGCTGCTAGACCAGGGAACAGGCTAGAATCTTCAGTCATAAACAGGTTCAGGCCTTAAACCATAATAAAAGCGGCTTCAAAACTTAAAAGAGACTGTTTTAAGACTACTCTGTTTTCATAAAATCTTAAAGGCACCATGAGATATTTTGTAATACCTATAACAAGAGTGGTCCTTACTAGAGAGGCTATTGAAGATAATCAACTTGAAAATTTTTTCCTTCCTTTGCAAAGGAGATATTGGTCTTCAGTGCTAATTTATGCCATCTAAAAAACAAGATTTATTATTTTAAGATGAGAATATTGTTTTGGGTTTTTTCCAAAAGTAAAACCAAAAGGATAAGTGAGAGGTGGAAAGTTTCAGACACTAGGTCTTTGTCTGTGTGCACAGGCTATATTATGCCTGGCCTCATTCATTTATCAGCTATTATTATCAGCTGTTAAAGCTAATGGTAAAATCCTTGCTTAATAATAAAAACCACCACCACCTTATCCACCTTAACTGTACCAGAAAAGATGTTCCCCCATTCCTAGCAGCCCAACTTTTCTGTCTCGAAGGAACCTTATCAACAAAGTAGAATGAAAGCATCTCACAGCAAAGAGCACATGGCTAAAAGAAACTTAGCATAGTAGAAAAAGGGATGTGCTTTGCAGACAGTGAAAGTGAAGACAGAGAGTAACTCTTTTCTCTCCAACAAGCTGCTAATTCACAAACTAGTAATTCTGCGGTCAGTACAATTTAGTCTATCACTTCCAGAACTCTTGACTTAATAATTGCCTTATTATTTTAATTGCAAGTCAACTGATCAACCCAACTGATCAGTCAGAAAGACACAGAAGAACCTTCTGCCTGTGGCCAAAGTATAAGTTAGTCATCAGGAGCCTTTCATAAGTGGTCCATCTATCTATTCCCCTTATCAGGCTGTTTCAGAGATGGGGCTAGTCCATGAGCATCCAGTTTGTAGTTTTATGAACTGGGAAGAGTACTGGAAAATCATCAACTATCAACGCTAAGTTTTTCTAACGACAGGAACAGAAGAAAGAATAGTCTTTAAGCAGGAGTGACTTGTTCAAACCAGTTCTTCAGGAAGCTTCATGCACCAAAGATCAAGAAGAATGCTAATGTGCAATCATTGAACAGAATAGGAGCCAAAATTCGATACAAGGCACATAATGAATAAAGCTATACAATCAGCTTCATACACCCACAATGTATCTAAATTTATAAACTGTACACACCATTGGATAAAATTTAAATGCATTTCCCATCATTGAAGTGTACTATCCAATCTGCTCTAACACAGGACCATATTGGGATTGAGTAGACCATTCTGTTTGTTAGAAACTTAGCAGAATGTGCTGGTATTTATATCTCATAAAAGCTGTTCTGTAAACACAGTACAAAGACCCCTGATTTCACCAAATGCATAAACACATGCAAAGAATTTCACTTGATGATTTCGGACATGAGAGCTCACTCTCTGTCAAAAGAGATTAACTACTGCTCCCCCATCCCAGTGACTTAAACATCGTTCCTCCTGGAATGCCCTAGCTCCACAGATAAGAAAGTCAGGGTTCTAAATGATCAACTCCAAATTTGCCTATGTCCTATACTTGAAGGGAAAATGTAGTATAGCTTCCTAGAGTAAAGAGTTTGGGTCTTTTGCGTTTTTTTCCAACTACAGTTTTGAGGGACAAGATACTGAGAATACAAAACTGGTCTCTTTTCCTGCTACAGTTCTGTGTGGACTTACATATGTTGGTGTATTTTGTTATGGATGTGACAGTTCAAGCATGTAAGAATGAGCATTATAATTTCATTCATACTTTAAAGATCCTTTGTCAGTCTTAGAAGAAAAGTGAGAGAACTACAAAGCACCTTGATTATCTTTATTGCATACAATTGCAAAACCTGCTTCTCTAAGCCACACAGTCTGAATAGGTAACGAACCAATAAACCAACAGAATAAAAGCATATCAAGGTCATAACTTATGCCTTGACAGGGAAAGGAAAGAAATCTCACCCAGCCTCTGCTGAGGGCGAAGAGGAATGAGGCACACTTTCTTTCTTTACTTAATTCATCAACAATGGAAGGTGGAAGGGACCTTGACAGGTTATTTCATACATTTGCTTGTGCCAGGGCAGGATCAGCTATACTGAAGTGCTTTTTAAAGGTTGTTGGTCACTTTCTCGCAACAGCATAAGCTCTGTAGACAATCTATTCCAGTGCTTGGTGTCAGAGTATTTTCCTCAAGCTTAGCTTAATTTTCCCTAGCTGCCACTTACAACCATTTTTTCTACACCTGTTTTGTAGTAAACAGAGAAAAATGCTATTTTCTTTCCCTTTCACAGGTTAAACAAAGTTAATCTCAATGAAATACCCACTTAAATAATAACAAAACAAAATAAAACAAAACAGAGACTCTCTCTAGAAGTACATGAAAGAGTACCAAAAGAAGAAATAAACTATCTTGGTAGGCTATAGCTCTTTGGGCAAACCAAACACACTCATTTAGAATTAGTCAGGGGTTGCAAAACTACTCAAAAAATCCTGAAATCTCTACACTTAGCCTGGAAGCTGTTTGGGTTTGCTCAAGAAGCCATGAACCACCCTTAGGCCAGACAGGATGTTTGAGTGCTGATTGCACAGGGTACCTGGGATGGTACCTTCCTGCTGGGAGTGACCCTTCCCTTCTATGGGAGTGACCTACAAGGGACTATTAAACCAGGAACTAAAATCTTTTCTTATAAGAAAACCCAGCAAGAGCCCTATCACAGTATTAAAGCAGAGTGCTTTATTCCTACTTATTCTCTTCAAAATGGGGAAAAATGATGACATTTGAGATTTAAGATTCAAACCCTTTCCATACAAAGTAAAGGTCAGCACGGTGCCATAATTACCTTTATAAATTTTTTCACAAGAATTTAGAATTTATTGCAGAATGCTGAAGTCATTACTTCCAAAAGCTGTGTGCTAATAAAGTCTTACACAGTAACTCAAACTTACACCATTGATGTAATTAAGATAGTTTTCACTCTAAGTCATTTGAAGGCAAATGATTAAATACAATGTTGATAACCTTCAACATTTTCCTAAACTTTACAAATTATGGATTATGTTTTATGTCCTGCACCTTACTTCTCTAGATCAATCTTGTATTATAATTTATGGAAGTTACTTAGTTCTGGATTCTTAAAATATAAACAAAATATGAAAAGAAATCTTGAATTTGAAGTGGTTTTGTCACTACTGATTGGGCTAATGACTGAGCAAAATGCAAAGGGAAAGTAAGTGAGCTGACAAATTATCTTAAGGGTATTTATATAGAAAATACAGAAAAAAATTCAAAATAAAACAATATAACACATAGGTGATCTGGCTAATTTAAATAGAACATTTGTGTGTAATTTATAATTCAAATGTTAATAGTCTGATAACACTAGAACAGTAGAATGGACCATGCTGTGTAACTTTCATTGTAGACTGGTGCAGAAATATAAGTATTTCAGAATTAACTCAGCCCATTGCGTTGGGAAAGGTAAGTGACTGGGCAATTTTACTGTGACTCAGATTCAAACATTTCTGATTTGTAACCGTGGTGTTGTTTTGAATGGATGGCAATACACTTCGATCTTGTGCAAGCATTTTACAGAGAGAATTATGGGCATAAATCAGGAAGAAGGTGCTTTGTAGGGTGGAGTTAAACTTCAAAGACAGTGAAATAAAGAACAGTCATCGCTACACCTAACAGCTGTCCTTCTATTGTAATTAAATAGTGCATTAATTTCCAAGTGTTATGACATTTAATCAGCTATATAAAAATAATAATAGTAATAAGAATGATAAGCATCTTCACCAAGGTTATGAGCACAAGCCAAGATCACATGCCCAATCTTTCTAAAAGTTGTATCAGGAAAGGTGTTCTAGACCATAAGTACTGTCCAAAATATTTTATTGGATAAATTTCTTTCTTTAAAGAGGAACTTTGCAAAGAATCCCATAGTTCCTACTCATTAAACAAAACAACTATGCTCTGACGTTGTATTGCATCTATATCTCCTTATAAAGATATGAATTTTTTTCTCTTTAATCAGTACATATTAATGAAAAACTGTAATTCTGCACCAGATTACAGGAGGCAGACTAAGTGGAGGAATGTTAAATGATTCATGACAAAGCATAATACTATAGCTGCAGACCCAGAATAAGAATCTTGACTTTTACACCATTTTCCTTTCCTGCATAAAAAAAAATGGAATTCCCTTCTTCTAGTATTGTGATTATAAAATAAACTGTCCTTCAATAAATGGGAGCTTTAAACCCTATCTCCCACACCTTTTGAATAAAGCACCAAAACAATAAAAAGATTACAGGGATGTAAATTAGTACATCTGATCAGTTTCGCTGTAATTACTGCTCCAGAAAGTTAAAAAAAATAAAGTGCAGTTTTTTAAATACTTGGGGTGGAAAAGTAAGGATGAGTTGATGGACCTCAGCAGTTCCTACTGCAGGTTTTGTATCAGCTTATAAGTGGCTTTTCTGGGCAATCAAACACTGACACCATGCAGGACTTTTCAGGCTCTTCCTGAGCTGTATGGATCATAGAAAAGGGCCCACTGGGGCTACACTAAAACTCTATCCACAAGCAGTAAGTGCTGCTTATTCCTGCTAGGATGAAGCTGACAGGAAAATACATTCTTTCCATTGTGAATTTTCAGTTTCTTATGGCATATGTAATAGCTGGTTATTTGAAGAGTTATTTCTTTTGTTGTGAGGTTACGTACATTTGGTTTTCAGTGAGCCACTTTCAACAAGTGTAAAAACCACCAGCAGGAAATCCTCCTTAGAGTATTGTGAAGAGTTCTTGGAAAAGAAAGGTATCCGTTATGTTCCGTCCAGATTTCATAAGGATAAAAACAGTAATAGAGAAGAAACCATCATTTTTAATTATTTTTTTGAACGTAGAGATATAACAATTCCAATAGCCACCTTGCTGTAGAGAAAATTCACTCTCAGAATAAAAAAAAAAAGGAATGTGGTCACAAAGAGCTGGAAGTATCTCACAGCTTTGTCCATGTAACCAAAACAAAAATGCTTCTGCTAATTCTACATACCTGTCCATCACTCAGCTTGATATGCTTGAAACATCATCTAGTCCAGCAGCTGGCAATTAGGGGAGGAAGAAGGAATAGTAACTGGTAGGAAGGAGATGCTTTCTCAAAAACAGGCTTTTTAAAATTATTTTATAGAACAGCTGATTAACCTCCCTTTCATATATTCTTGCCACATAGTGACAGTATAGAATTTTCTGGTGAACTTGGTCTTATCTTCAAGCCTACTAATTTGGCAAAGCAATTACCTCCAACCCCTTCCTAACAATCTCCAATTAATTAATTTTTTTCTTGTATTATTATGTGCGTAACAGCCAAATGACAGCCCTACCAGCATCAGAGCTTTTACTGGATGTTATGCGCTGTTTCCCACACTTTGCAATGGAGTTATATTTGTTATTTAGAACAAACCCAGATTATTCCTGGAACTGTGCCTATAGAAACTACTGCTGTAATGTGTTTATATGATATATAATTATAGGCATGTTGTAACCTGTCCATAGCCACTGCAGAACAAGTTGCATTATCAAGAACATAACCAGTCCCTGGATTAAATATTCAATATTCCTTTTCTTCAGTAGCTAATGTCAAAGAAATTATATAAATGCAGGTTACGTTTTTGAGCTTCAATAGAAAAGATAGTAACTATATAATATTCCATGCCAATAATATGACATTAAAAACTACTGAATACGCCTTAATGCCATGTGGATTTCGAGCCACAATGTTTGAAGTTTAGGCTATTTAGTTAATGTCAGGCGTTTGCATTTGCAAATACTTGCCAAAAAGCACAAACAAGATGTAGGTAGGAAGAAAGATGGTACTCACCTACCAATGGGGTGAATCACAGTATTCAAGCAGTTGAGCCTATGTATGCAATTGTAAATAATAAAATTTGGTTATAATCCTAGCGAATAACAGATTATTATAGGTTTTAATATAAGTACTGTGTCAAGATAAATATTGCCTGTAGGGAGAAAAATCTTTACAGAAATAACATTTTAGTGAAAGAGAATAGTGGAGTAGATGAAAGTTAGATTATTAGAAGAAGTAGTTGATGTACTTTACATGTAGATTTTAATACTGTTTCATACCCAGTATATTTTTCTGACATCAAATATCTAAACAATGGGGTTTTTTTAATAAAAATTGTAAATACATCCCAATAATTTTCTTTATACATCCTTTTTACCTTACATTTTATCAAGTTATCAAGAAGAATTTTTAAATCACTGTAATAGTTATGAATACTTTTATCCCATATATTAAAAATCTTTTTCTTGCATGATGCCTAAGACATATATAAAACCCTGCTTTAATAATATCAAATGAACTTTTTTTATATGTTATTGTATAACCTGTTGCTATATATACACCACAACACCTCAGTTAAGAAGTGGTCCTGATTGTATTTTTGTATATTATGCGTTCACATTTAAAGACGAATCAAACCAGAATACGAAGTGTAAGAGCCACTGCATTCAGAGTGGAGAGGGACAAGCAGGGTAGGATCTGGTGACACAGCCTGTCATTTTATTTTTCCTTTACAAAATTCATTTTGGATCAAATCCAAGCCAGAGAGAGATGTATTTTGCAATTATGAAATGGATGTGGTCAAAATAACTCAAGAACAGCTGGTCTCACTAAAATGAGTTACAGATGGCAGAAATCTTGCAAGAGCAATTTTAAAAATTCTGGTAGAAATACTGTATGATCTGCCTTATCAATTCACTGAGTGCATTCCTGCAGATGTGGGGAAAACAACTTCTAGTCTCTCCTATCTGTCAACTTCTAATTTGTTACTCCAGTATTATTTTGTGTGTGTGAATGAATAAATTAATTTAGACTTGCTCCACACTTACAATCAAACGCAAGAAATAATTATACAGTATTTTCATGTGGATTTCCCATAGTGTTTTCTGGGACATATAATATTATTACATCATGTCATTATTAAAGATTATGCCAGCTGGTGTCTCGTGCTGACAGCTGAACTGGAAGAAGGAGAAAGTAAAGAAATACACAGAAAAACTACCTTACTGAGGTAACTGCAATTATAAGGGCATTACAAGGCACGTTCGAAATTTCTTCTTTCACAGAGAAATTCCAGAAGAATTGCACAGTAGCACCTCAATTCTGTGCTCTTATAGCTCCAGCTCCTCCAAATTCTCTGCAGGTTGTTATAATACACAAAGCTACATGATGTTTTAGTCAGCAAAATAACTCCATCTTACAATTCATTTTTAAAAATTAAAGTTTTGTACAACTGCAGGGTGTTCTTTTAAAGGATGTCTATCTTCCATTTTAGTATTAATGATTTGAACCAATACAGGAAGTATAATGCATGTAATTTCAGTAGAGAATGTTACTTTATTACAAACATATCAAATTCTCTCTTAATTATATTAATTTCTGTTTATTAACATGGCTAATACTGTATATTTAATACAACTAGGTTTATTCTAAACATTAATAACACCTCAATATATAAAGTATTATAAGACATTTCTACCAAAAAAGCCCCACTATTTGAGTTTGCCATCTGGTAAGCATGATAGGAAAATGTGTGTATATGGGATGATCCTTCTTTCTCTCAAATTCTGTTATTAATTTTGGGTTACTCAAGATAAAACATTTATACCTACTGCCTGCACTTTATTACAAAGTGCAGAATGCCAGTTCAGGAAATACTAATATTAAACTACCGTTTCTCACATAACACGCTCTAGGCAAAGCTGATCCCAAGTGGCTTGAACTGGATGACTTTTGATGTCCCTTTTTTTATGATGTGTAAATACGTAAATATAAATGTATGTATGTGCAAATATGAATTTATTCAATAGTTTATTAGGCAAATTATTTTCTGAAATGGTCCTTTCTATCCATTTACCATATCTTGCGACATGATCTTATCACAACTGTTTTCTGGGTGTTTTCCAGTCTGAGGGGGCACATTCTGAACTCAGTTACATGGCAGTAAATACTGAGTAACTGCCCTGAAGTTAATGGAATTACTCCCATCAGAACAATTTAAGTGAAAAAATTGTTCCTTCTCCGTTACAGAGGAATCTGATTTTTACCAATCAAGTGAAGATAGGGAACTCTTTCTAATTACATTTTATACCATGAATACAAATGGTATAAATAATGGCTGTGTTCTCCTGGTATATCCAGAGCATTTACAGTAAAGTATATTTGCTATATGTACTACAGAAAGGAAGAAAGAAACAAAAAAGCCCACCTGCCACATTCTTAACACACACACACACACACACACCCCTACCTCAGCAGTGCTAAAACTACCCTAACTCTATAACCCTGCCCTTTGAATAATTCCACTGACATGCTCAGAGGGGGATAGCAAGTGCTGTCCCTTTCTGTAAAGGCTTATTTAGACGGAAGACCATTCCAGATAATTCTGCTTATGAAGACAACTGTTCATTTGAGTCAACTAATTTTATAATTATGTGTTAGTCTTAAAGTGGAATTTTGGATGTTATTTTCTTTGATATCTTTATGACTCATACTTCAGTTGAGCAAAGCAAGCTACAATTTGCTAATGCAAGTGTGTACAAATTTGAAACTGGTTAGGTTGGGTGTGTCTGCCTACAGAAACACACATTTTCTTATAGTTTTCAGTAAATGTTACCGGTGCAAAATTATTTGGCTACGTCGTAGTTGAATTTAAATATTTCATAGTTTGAATACCATTCTTTGAAAGTTAATTCAACTGGGTAATTCTTGAGGTTCAGAACAGAAAACTGCATTAATTATGAAAAAGACAGTTACTGAGTAAGCAGTTGTCTATCTTGATGGGGTCACATAGGTTATGTAACCAGTTGGCATCACTTTCCATCTTTGGTACGCGCAGCCCCGCTTACCCTACTTACCCCATGGAAAGCAGGGGCAACTGGTTTTCATATGAAAAAAAAAAAGAAGAAATTATTCTTTTTGTTTTCCTTTAGGCTGTGCTTATAGTTTGGAAATATTGGAGTGAATCTGCTCCCTTTTACCATTTTGGAAAGACAAAGGGAGCACAGCTCATTTCTATTGCTATGTGGAGCATTGCCAACATAATTTGCAGAGATTCATAGCTCATTTTATGTAAGTATTATAGTACAAGTTAGACAAACTCACCAGATAAAACAAAGAATAGTAGCATGTAGGCATTTAGAGCTCTACTTTCCCACTCTGTGCTTGTATGGTTTGGCTCAGGCACTAGAAAAATAGACAGGGTACGCCTAATCTGAGAATGAGCAACTTTGGAGCATAGGTAACCTATATATATATGTATCATAATAACCTATATAATGCAAGAGAGTCTGTGAACTGCTTTCATCATGCTAATAGCAAAACAAGTCATCAGCAATCCCCAGAAGCAGGGCAATAAAGCAGAAGTTTGATCCACATCTATTAGATTCAAATAGCTGTCTTCTAGCTAAAACCTTGGTCTTTCAATTCTTTCTGTTCTCCCCTCTAAGCTAGTACAGTTGCGGACTATTACCAATTCAGAGCTGGAATACAACTGTAGTCATCTCAGTACAAAAACCAAATTCAGGACTTTTTCAGAAATTTACCAACAGACTGTGGCTTCTTGGTAAAAATAAAAAGATGCAGTTTGTATTTAAATCTTGGTAACTATCCCCAGTGCATTTGCAGGTTCTTCTGAAGTCCTGATTTATCAGTCATACACTTGCAATATATTGTATGAGAAAAATAAGGGTTAAAATCAGTATTTCAGCTTACCAATTCATTCATTTGCAATATAGTTTGTTTATTATTTGTACATCTATAAATATGTGAAAAATAATTGTATCATTTGCTTTCTCAAAATAAATATGTTTTTAATCTACCAATCCAAATGTTTCCCAAGAACTGAGTGGTTAATATCATATCTAAAACTGTGATTATTTTAATAAACATAAAGCAAGATACTGGACTAAGTACGACTCCAACTGTGAGTGATTTATAGTGATAAAAATACACAGATGCCATCTGTACCAACAGAAGAACACTCGTCACAAATTTGTCATATGGTAACACTTCCCTTTCATTTATACTGAAATGAGCACTATTTCTTTTAAAATTATATTGACAGTAAAATATGGCCACTTTTAAAACATGTAACCTAACAGTTGGAGAAATACACCAAAAATTATGAATTAAAAGACTCATTTGATTTGTTCAAGGCCTTCACAATGTACCGCTGAATGCCCACGAAATATTAAGCTAAGTTTGCCAGACTAGCTACACTAGCTTAGTAGTTGCTTCCATACTAAGAGTTTTTGTTGGGTGTAACGCCCCTAACCTCTCCCAAAGAAAATCAAAATGAAAACATACCTCGACCAAAATGGCGAAAGCTTGAAGTTCAGAACCCAACCTAAGTCATTAGTCTGACTTCATCAGCTTGTCTACGATGTGTCTGCCAGCATCTTTGCCAGTTCAGCATTAAGCAAGAGGGCCATGGGGTATGCACCAGGGAAACTAGGGCAGGTAGTGATAAATATCAGTCAACTTCAAATACTAACAGCAAGATCAAAAGAAAAATAGAATTTAAATAAAATCTGCACACAGACAACTTCATTAGCAGCAGTTGCAGAAACAAAGATATGATACCCAAAGCATTATTAATTTATAACCATGCACCAGATAATGCGAGTTTTAAGAATGGTAAGGATTACCACCACCCATCTAAGCGTAATAAGGCAACAGCAAGTGCATCAGGCAGGAGAGGCTCTAGCTTGGGCCCTCTGTCGAGGATGCACAGCCACAGCCGTGTTATCTTTGCCTTGCGTTCTCAGTTCTATATTGACTCTGACCTTCACTGGATGCAGCAAGGAAGGTAGACTACATACTCCCACAGCCTTCTAAAATATTAGCAATGGCATTAAATTATACTCTTATTTTGCTTTGGGTTCTAAAATACGGCAAGAATGTAGATCAAAGTGCAAAGTAAATCTGTCTTTATTTCCAATTTTTGTTCTGCAACTATACTTCCACCCCCACTTCTGTCAGTTCTCCAGTTCTTCAAAATTTCCTTTGTATCAAAAAGCTGACAGATTTAGCTCCTGAAAACTTCAAGCTAGTTTTCTTGTTGAAATTTAGGAAAACAGAACAGCTGTCATTCAAACATACTTCAGCAAGCCGCAAGCCTGTTCACTTTCAAATGTTCATTCCCCAAAAATCAACACTTAAATGACATGTCCTGCTGACATGTCATAAAAACCACATTGAGATCTGACAGGCATGTGGAACAAACATGCGCCAGCGCCTGAGGTTCCAGAGTTCCTACACACCCAATGCCTGGGGTATTTTTAATATCTCTTTCTTTACCGTTTTAAACTGCGCAGAGATTTTTGTCCAGTGGTCACCGTCAGTCAGGTTATGAGAAATTACCTTCTTGGGGTGAAACTTGACAATAATTCCACCTGAAGCATTTCATGACAGGCCGGCACAGCCAACACTATGGGATAAGCAGCAACTACTGCCATAAGCTGAATCACTGAAGCTGCTTCCTTTGTGCATATTTTACAATTCTGCTGTCCAAACAGGACCATATTAGTAGGCTACGCTCAAATCCAAGATCTTCTTCCTCCTTGTGAGGTTAAGAAGCTTTCACTTACCAGCTAGCCAGTAAGCATTTGTTCACGAGCCCATTCATTCATAATTTGACATGATTGTGAATGTCCTCATTAAATCTTCTAAAATGAAGTGCACTGAATGCAACACAAAATCCAGTTTATCAAGAAATGCGGAAAGACATAGTTAAATTCTGTTTGTGATAACTTTTCCTGTAAGAAAACAATTTTTAGATTCCACAGAAATGAAGTTTAAGTTTACTGTATACAGGAGAAAACCCAGCAGTTGAGTCTTCATCACTTAAGTCTTGCTACTCATGCTAGGGAGTGGATTTTTAAATCAAACTTTGATGCTTCTGTGTTCATCATCAGATATTCCACACTAGTCAAATGCCACTTACGTGCCAGGGAGACATGCAAAAGTAGCCAATCTGAAATTATTTTCCCTAATAACATTTTCTTTCTGGATGCAAATAGAAGTTGTGTATAAAAGTGTACCTGCATAATGCAATTACATGATTCGTATCAAGTAGACCTGATAAGTATAACTATACATTAAATAACTGCACATGAAAATTCTATGAAAATATAGTCCTCGTCTTAAATAATCCTTGTTCACCTATCAGTCAGCAGCCAAGCATTCTGGACATTTCTCTGCTGACTTTTAAAAGTCAAAATAATGCAATGTTCTTTCTAAAGTAGTAAACATTTGCTCTTAGCATGGTTGACTGGGGACTTTTTACTGATGTTACTGGAAAAAAAAAAAAAACAAAACAGCAAGCAATAGACACTTTTCTATAAAAGGTTAATAAAAGTTGCATAAATCTTGATGCTGTCCATGCTGCAAAATGCTTTCAGCCTAAACTTTTTTTTCTTGTGAAGATTGTTTCAGGTACCTGTACTCATCAATATTACTATACAAAGAATACAGCAGGAATAATTAAAAAATGTGTCTGAAGACTACAAGCAAAAATGCTTACATTCTTTGATACAAATTTACAGAGATGAATGGCATCTACTTACCAATAGTTTTCATAGTTTCATACCCCAAATTTAGTGTGAGAACATGTCCTGAACATCTTTGTGTAAAAAAAATCTGTGCAGGAAAGACACTTGAAAATAAATATCACATTATAATTTGCATAGCCTGAAAAATAAACAAGATTAATATGTAGTTTGTTTCTATCTTCTGAAAAAGCAAAACAAAGGTAATAATTTGCTAACCTATAAAATTCCAGTGTACCACCCATTATGGATGTGTAATTCCATGCTATTCTCAAAAGTTATACTCCTCAGAATTACTACTGGGTCTCCAATCTAATACCCATTTTAGGTAAACCTGTACTGCTTGCTTGCTTCACAGCTCCTATAGCCTTCACCTTTTATCTGTAAATGGACACTCTTAATACTTCTGTTAAAAATGTGACAATTTTCATTTAATTGAAAGAAAAATGCCTAATCAAAGCCACCGAACATAAGCAATTGCGACATATGGCTCCCCAGCTGGGAAAGTGTCTGACCAACGTATCAGCAATTTGAGAGACAGAGACAAACAGCCCCATCAAATACCCTTTCAGCAAGGGACAGGTGCACTGGGATGGAAGCCAAAAGACCATGCTTCAAAGACCCAATTATTGAGCAAAACCATATGAAGGCAGCAGGTATTGTTCCCCCGTTTTACAAATGAGGTTACGGAGAGGTTGGACAAGAACCCTTTTGGAAATAGCTGGGAAGGAATCCATATGTCTATTCTGACAAAACCTATTTTCATCCACTTAACTGACACTCAGAAAAAAACCTCATCCAAATGTATGTTCCTGGTTGCTCCAGGCGTGCAGACACTTACACTTTTATCACCAGCCTCAGTGTAAATATTTAGCTATCACAAACTATTACAGTTCTTCTGTCGACATTTTGCTCAGGGTGGCTCAAACCTGTCCTCATATTTTTGTTCGGATTGAGACCACGTACCTTTCAACAATGTGATGCTATTTCCCTTGAGGTTCAATGAAAGCAAACCTGCTGTTAGGAAATACGGTGAGGGGATGGCAGAGAGACGAACATGAATCTGAATGTTGAAGTGGTTGATAAAAGGCTGTATCAAATTGAGGGGCCTCCTCTGTGGGAAACAGGGCACAGCAGAGGATAGCAAATGACCACAAAGGACAACTGAGAGAGAATGAGACTGTGAGCCCCAAAATAAGGAGTGTCCAAAAAAGAAAACTATATACAAATTAATGCAGGGAGTCTGTAAGAGAAAACAGTGTGGGCAAGGGCTGGGAGAGAAACAGGATGCATTGGATTGCTGGGACAATGGGGAAAAAAAAGGAAGCAGAAAAGAACAGTAATAAGGAGGGGAAAGAATTGCAGCTCAGTACATCCTGAGATGTATGACAAGTATACAGAAACTGGTCCTAAGTAGTCACAAGGAGACCAAAATTTGGAATTATGTTTAAAAAAGGAACGTGAACTTCAAAAGTAAATTTAAAAATAATCACAGTAATTACATTTTTTTACAGAGACTCAAAATCCAGAAAACGTGACAAAATCAGTTTCATTAAAATGTACGTTTTAAACTCAATCTTGCTATGATTTTTTGAATTTATGGAACCAGAACTGTTTGCCTTCAAATGTATAAAAAGCCTTCCAAGCATCTGAATAAACACATTCAAATTCAGTCGCTGAGCATATGCTAAGTATCTTGGGCACTTTCAACAGTCTTTCAACTTCTGTTTTCAAACACAAAATGCTTAAAGTGTAATGTAATAGTTGTTGTATTCAGATATCATTCAAATCACATGGTAAAATTGATTTTCATTACGTACTTCGCAACAGTTGATAGTAAGAAAGTTAGAGAACACCTCCCTCTACTGTTCCTTTCTTGTAAAAAAATAATGCTGCTTAAGTAGTTTGAGATCAAAAGCTGAAAGAAGAAATACATGCAAGATAAGCAAAAAAGTATGATTTTCATGTGACTTTTTTTAAAAAAAAAAAAGAAAACCACTAAATACTAACCTCCAGCTCAGCAAAAAAAAGAGAGGGGACTGTAAACCATATTATTCAAAGGGAAGAATATAATCTGAGAAAGGAAGAAAGAAAACAAACAAAAGGCATACTAAAAAGCATACTGTCACCTGTATTTGGATAGAACTGCTCTAGCAACATAGCCAACATCTCAGGTGAAACAGTTACTGTTTAGCTTGTATCGCTTCCATGATAGATTGTTCCAATTTTCTTAGGTACTGAAATAAAAATGCATTTATTTCTATTCTGACCATTCCTATGTTTAGGCTTTGGATCTTAGAGGTCAGCCAGCCAGCCATCTGTATCCCACGTCCATGAAAACTATATTCCAAGCTCCAAGAATTAAGCTCCAGGAACCAACAAAATCAATCAAAAAGGGAACCAGCAAACTGCCACATTGAATTTCTCCAAGTACCCTGTCTTCTATAACGTCTAGTAGGAAATCCTTAGGGAAAGTGTATAAGGAACAGGTTAGCCAGTGTGGTCCTTCCTCAGGTACTCCAGCCTACCTTTTAATAACCAGGAGTTTGTGACCCAGATTTCATCTAGACTGCTGTATTTAATAGCAAGTGATCAATTCTGGCCTCATTCATTTTCCCAATCTCTTTTGGTCATTTTAATCCTTTTGACCTTAATCACTCTGTGCTAAAGGTTCTACCATTTTTGAAAAAGTACTTCCTTTTACTTGTTCTAAAGCATCATGCTGATAATTACCTGCTTTATTTTGGTTAAGCGAAACAGTGAATAATCATCCTGCATTTACTTTCAATCCCTTCTTCATTATACTGGCCATTATCATATTTCCCTTCTGTCCTCTCTCCCCGAGGCCATTTGTACCACTGATGGTCTGTATCATTCTCTGGCTCTTTCCTGGTCACACGACATCTTTCCTAACCTGAGGTGACCCGAATCACAGTGTTCAACACACAGGCACACCCTAAGCAGTTACAGTGGCACAATGTTTCTGACTTCAGCACATTAAATACATTTTAAGTGATTCTAAGGCTGTGGGAAATTTGCCCATTGACTCAGCTAGATCAAAAATTCACCACAAAAGCTAATTTAAAATAAAACCTGAATAAAATATCCACACATTTTGGATGTCTTTTCCAAACCAAATTTGAGATCAGTTTGAACTTCATTTTGCTTGTTTCTACTCATACTTTGTCTGCAACAAAAGTCTATACCTTGAATGCTGTACCTGCTTTCCTAAAAGGATATGGCATTTTCCAACAATCTACAATAAATTCATGCAATAAAAGACAAAACTGTAAGAGATTAATAAATAACTATGGCACAAATTAGTGATTAGTCTTTCCTGTAATTATGATGGTGTACCATTTAATTGTTACATTTGAAATTACATTTTATCTTACAATTCAAACATGAAAAAAGTATTTTATAAACATCAAAGGTAAGGATCTTCTCCCCCCCGAACTGTTTATATATCTAACAAAAACTCCAGTATCTACTTGCAGCAAAACCATTCTTTGGTATCGGAGTGAGAGTTTTCCCTTTAAGACATTATAGTTAGGCATTAAATGCTTAGAAGTTACTTTATTTTGAAATCACAATCTCCAAAGTAAAATCTTGTGTATGACCTAAGATAAGTGCAAGCTTCTTATTTAGAATAGCATGGTATATCCCACTGTCTGTCAAAGAACAGTCTTAAAATGTCTAAATGTTGTGGTTTTTAATGAGATTTTTAGCCAGTATTCCCAGAGGCAACTCACACTTTCATGAGCTGCAGTATCTGCAATCACCCAGTTATTCTGCTAAGTAGTGTATTACAAAAGAACAGATTTTGGTTAAATGAGAACATTCCTTTGCCCATATATTTTAAACATTCAAGACAATTATTATCCTCCATGTCACTAGCTAGCCCTTTGAATCTATTCTTTATAATTTAAAAAGTTAAAGAGTGATTTTCAATATTCTTTGTGTCTGGTCAAATTACTTCTTACTCTGTTACCCACAACTTCAAGGATTTCTGTTTGCTAAGCTTTTCCACAGAGTTATTATAGAGGGTACACTTGTAGAATTAACTTAATACTTATGGCCCATAATGCAGAAAGACTTTTTTGATATTCTGTGACCTCATGTTGTTCTGTTAAATTTGTTTCAAAAATCCATTTATACTTTAGTTCCATAGTCTGTTAACTGAAGGGACTAATTTCATCATCTGATGTTCTTCGTTATTTCTTCAAGAGGTAGGTATATACACACTGAGTGTTTTTCAACTTATCTATGAATATCAAAGGGAAACTTTAGTCTAATCCATCCTTGGTCTTTCAATCTAAACTACTGCAAATTAATTTGAAACACTATTACAGAAAAAAAAATATTAAAGCAGCCCATCCACAATGGCCAGCCAAACAACTTGTAAAACATTTTTGCTATAATACACCTAACTCACTTAAAAAGCTCAACAAAGCCCAAGAAACTACAGTTTTTTATTCGTTTAATTTTTACTCCCAAACCAACTACAAAACCAGACAGCCACAAATTTCTGTGTAAAATTAAGTTCTTCATCCTCTGCTGAAATATTTCCCATGTACCACTTGTAGGTTGTGCTTAATTGTCATCACATTAACACACAAAATTAAATGAAAATAAACATGGAAAATTATATTAAAGACGTGCTGAGTTGTACAGAACACAGAGAGAAATCCGGAGTCTACTGTTTAACTTTGGCTTACAAGGAGTTAAATTTTCTGTTGCTGTGTGTTTTTCACTTAGGTCACACTGAAGTTTGTGCTTTTCCCTCAGAATTCCCTCCAGAAGCACCATGCATGCACTGCATTGTAGTCCTTGCTCATACATATGCCGCCGAGACAAGGGATAATTCAAGCGAATTTGTATTTGGCGAACCTTCTGGTGCGTATTTTGGGCAACGCACACAGCCCCCTGAAAGCTGAGGGGAGCGATGCCCAGGGCTGGGTGCAGGGCGCCCCCGGCCCTTTCCCGCCAGGTGTCAGTGCCAGCAGCAGCGCTGCCGCAGGGATCCCTCCCACTGCCGGCATCCCTTCCTCCCACTGCCGCCACAGGGCCTGGGAGGGCTGTACGACCAACTAAGGACCAGAGGCCATCCGAAGGTGTGAGGGTATACTTACACATTTTCACGAAATCTGACCAGCTGCGTCCTGACGGTCCTCCCTCACCTCAGAAGTTTAGTCACGTGGTTTTTCCCCTCTCTTTTCTTCATACGTAAGGGGAGAACCCCTGAACATACAGACAGTAATGTTTCATTTTAATTTTCTCAAGATTATCAATTACTCAAAAGGAAAACCTAATCAGCACAGTAATACTGTACCAGCAACACTAATTTAACTTTCCTGTCTGTACACAGCATCATTCTGTATTTAATTGTGACCATGTACTGTTTTCCCCCTTATTTATTGCAGAAGACAAAGTGTGCTCACTCAGACATATACTCAGTATTTCTTTCAGTCTTTACAACTCTGTGTGAAATTCCCTACATTAGTTACTCCAACTGAGCATAGANCGATGATCTCAAAGGTCCCTTCCAACCACTAAGATTCTGTGATTCTGTGATTTCCTTGAAATCTTTTATTTAGAATTTATTGGTAACCATTTTCTTATAAGTAATAATTACCCTATAGACCCATCTCTCCCAAAACATAAAATTATATTATGAATGCCATTTGACAAATACACTGAGACACGGCGACACACCCCAAAACACAATTAATTGCTGGAAAAGTGGAACTGGGAGTCATGCTTACGTATAACTCTCTTCCAAGAGAAGCAAGTATTCACCACTCTAACTTCATTTGCAGCCATAAAAAGATAATCTAGTACCTTGCATCTCAAAGGACCCCAAACTGAAGTGCTCTTTTTCTAGATGACAGCCTGCCAAGATGGACACATTGGTTACGTCCCCCATGGGTCATCTGGGTTGTTGGGGTTTTTTGTTTGTTTGTTTAGTGCACTGCCCACGTCCAGTGTAAATATGGGTCTGTTCTCACAGGCATAACATCTGGCACTCTCTGCAAACAAGTTAACCTGCACACAGGCTGGAGAGGGCTCCAGCTACAAGGTTCTTATCTTTACAATATCACATATTAACGGAAGAAAATAAACAATACTTATAGAAACGTTTCCCAAATAGCAAATGTTGAACTCTGAATTTTAGCTTTCTAATATGTTGGATTATTTTTATTAGTTCTTTCATTTCATCAAAAACAAAAGGATGAATAAATGCCTTCAAAGCATGCTTACTGGGATTTGAATCTGAAAATGCCAGGTTGACAGCCATCAGGACTTACATCACTATCTCAGCATAAAGCACAGCCAAAGACAAAGTTATGGCATGCTCTCTAACATGTAGGGTGTCCTGTGGATGTTGCTTGTCCTGTCTCATAGCTAAGTAGCCAGGAGATGGGCTATTGAAGCCACCTGAGGAGTCCCCATCTGGCCAGCTCTGCTCTTTCTTGTAGCTACAGTGGTTTAGTCAACAACTGGATTCTGTCTTTCTCCAAGAGACGCTCTCTTCTGCGCGCTACCAGTGCTGCTTGGCAGACCAACCGTCTGGAGAATGGTTCAGAAGTGTTGCCAGGCTGTCAGAGTTACGCTGAGCAACACGACAGTGGCATAAACAGTGCCTTTTAACAAAACAGCAAGAAACATCTCTCTACACTTTTATTGCCAGAATGGCCTTAAGGTAGATAAGAAAAGCTCTTTTATACTGGGATATCCTGAAGATTACTACTAGCGTTCCTTACCTGCCAATAAGCACCTAATGACCAATTATCTCTCCTTGATACCATATGCTTAACTAAGAAGTCCTCTTCTTGGAAAAGCAAGTATATCCACTCCTTTCTTATTTCACCTTTCTTTAATACCTGGACTAGTTTTGGAAAACCATTTTTAGGACTGCCAGACTAATGAAAATATTTAAAAATTAATCTAGGGAAATTCAAAGGCAGACAATATCTATCTCTGTTGCTGCCTTTTGTTGTTGTTGTTGTTGTTGTTAACATTTTCCAAGCCACAATCTATAATTTCTTTTCCTATGCCTACTTCTTACTGCATGCAAGATGAAAAAACATAAAAAATACTGTACCATGTGGTTTGAAATATTAAAAGCAGTGCCAAAACTTTTGCAATTATATGAATAATAGATAATCAAAAATGTGTTCAGGAAGTTTCATTATGGTAGCTGCTTACTTCACACAGCCTGGTCAAAATTTACCATTTTGATGGTATTTTTAAAGAAATTTGGGCTTCCTTCTTAAGCTCTTCAATTTCCTTGTTATAAGCAAGATTTTAAGAATTTATTTCAGTAAATGTGACTATAAAACAAATAAGATCACTTTAAAAGAAGTCCTGGCTCAAGCATATGATCAAATGTGGAATAACTACATCAAACAAAGTTATGACTTCACTGATTCCAGTATATTTTTCTATATAGCTTTCATGATTAGATGAACTAAATATAGTGCTTCATACATTTTCTTTTAATATAAAATGATGGCATTATTGTTAACATTTTTGCATGCAAGCATTCATAATAAAGTAGTATTTTTTAATGTTATATGCAGCATATAGCAAACAAAAATGGTGCAATTTAATGGCCTTATTTCTACACATAGAATAATTTACAGGATTTATTAAGCCTATAATTATTAATAACTCAAGGCAAGTGGAATTTTCAACTGTTGTTTAATTTAGAGAGAAATGTTTATTTGGTGAAATCAAGTGAAAACACTTTGGAGTTATTTCTAAACAGTAAATTTATGCAAAATGGGCATTTCTGCAAATAAAACTCACTGTTTTTTATGTTATTTTATTGCAATAAAATAAAGACACACATTGTGAACAAGACTTTCAGACCAATTAAGCATACAATTACATGTGCAGAAGGCATGCGCAATTGTGCAGCTAATTTGTGCATGAAATTACTTTGATTGCACATACTAATTGGATAAATGTGTGTGCAAATGCCAGCAGTCATTTGTGTTAGCAATTATCCAATGCACATACATAGTCATGGCAACTGCATGCATAAATTAGATGCAGTCTTGCATACCTAACTGGTCTTGGGTTTTAATCAGAAATCCTCTACCAGGTCACTTGGATGCAGTATTTTTGGAAATTTCCAGATAAGCCAAAGCAATGAACATCAGCATTACTGACTAATCTGATTTTTTAATGAACAAGGGAAAGAAGAGAGTTTTTTTTCCAGAGATACAGCAGTTTGTATCTTCCTTGTTAAGGGAGAGGATGAGAAATATAGAGCAGTATAAAACTAAACAGGAACATCTAAATATACTTTCATTACACTTACCTGAATAAGATTTACAAATTATCTGTGTTCACATGGAGGTTTAGGTAATTCTTCCAGATATGACTAGCATGCTTGCAAACTTAAGTTCAGCGTTCACAATCTTCAATATTCAAATTAAAAGAAATTCTTCCATTTACAAGCAATGTATTGGACTTAAAATACATATCCATCCATACATATAAGCAGGACTGCAAATAATGAATGAATCCCTAAAAGAAACAGTTGTTTACATTATTACTTTTATATCTAAAGAGCTATTTAAACATAAATAGACAGATAGTAGAAAAATGTCTTTCAATAAGAACGGGCTATTCAGAGGAGTCTAGTGAAGTTTGAAATTCAATGGGAGAAAGGTACCATAAAGTCCTTAAATCCTTGGAAAATCACAACCTAAACAGATATTGAACAGCCAAGAAAAAAAAAAACAGTGTAAGGGTGAAGTTTGGGCAAATTCAGTATAATAAATCTACCAGTAATACCAAATTGACTGCTTACAAAGCAGACTCAGGAATTTTAAAGATTTTTTTTTTCTTCAAACAAGTTTATTTTACTAGCAGAACGCATGTTACTATAAATCTGCCTTATAAATGAGTAGAACATCATCCCTCAATTATTGTCTTCAATTTTGGACATGCTCTTAAAAAAAAAACCATAAATGTATAGAACAGACCAAAGAGCTCCAGAGAAGAGCAACAAGAATGACCAAAGATACAAAAAAGTGAGAGTGAAAAAGAGAATATTTTTCTTTAAAGTCAAGAAGAGTAAGAGAAGACATGATAGACAAAATAGCAAACATTTAAGAAGGAAAATTGAGTGTTTCTGTTTACTCTCATAACAGAGGCAGAAAATTGAAAGGATGTATATTTAAAGCTAAAAAAACCCCACTCTTCCTTAACAAAACAAAACTTTAATTAATCTGTTAAATGCACTGCTAACAGATATCATGAGAAACAAGGATCTTACCAGTATTAACACGGAACTACACCTCTCTATAAAAATTGCTAATATCTGCAACCCTACCCATTAATGTTAGGAAGGTTTTTTCCCAAAACCAAAAAACCTACACGTCTTCAAGAGAAATGTTTATTAGAAGATGATCATAAGATATCAGTTTAACAAAAAACAATTACTTAATAGAAAGTGTCTCTACACAAACCCTACTCTGGGTGATCAGCATCTTGGTAGCTCAAAGAAGTGATAGCTCCCCAGCTAAGCCTTTCAAAGAAGCTGTGCATCTAATGTAGACTTTGATGATAAAATTAATGTGTCTTAAAATTATTTACAAAGATCCAAAAATGCACCTCTGCAGATTTCCATATGGAAGCATCTGCTACCAGCTGCCATTAACAAAATGATACTACAATACATGAAAGATTCATACGATCAAGAATGTCAGCTGTAATCCACTCGCAGTTTGTCTCCTCAGTGGCTTTCTGTTTTGTTTTGGGCTTCTTTTGTTTTGGTTGGTTGGTTCGATTTTGTTTTGGTTTTGGTTTTTGTGGTTTTTTTTTTAATAGTGGCTACATCATTGCACATTCTTCCCTCCCTGTTTCTAGCCTCATTTCATTCTGCCTCCGAAAGTATCTGATAAGGCTCTGCTTAACACAAAATTATTAATTTAAAATGTAATCAGAAAACACGCTCTTTTTTGGACTTACATTTAAGGTTAAAGAAGTTAGAATAGGGTAAACTAGCTTATCACCCGATAGAAAACATTTCCATGATGGCCTGACAGCAGTCCTTGCACTAAATACAGGGCACTTACAAAACACAGACCCATTCCACCTTTTTATAAACCACAGCTTTCGGCATTCCTTCATCCACTCACATATACTTTAAAAAAGGCAGAGATCTAAACCGAAACAAAGTTTTAATCTTCTGTGTAGATATCACTAAACGTAAAATTTCACAAAAGAATCACTAATCCTATTGTGACTAAAGAGCTTAAGAATTCCAGGAACATGTAAGGAGCTTCTACTTACGTAGAAGGCTATATGCCACTCAGGAAGGAAAAGTAACTTTTTTGGCATTTGACAACTGAGCCCCAGAACAAATAATTTCATTGCTTAGTTTAATACAGTAATAGTGGTACTATGTGTGAGTCCACTGGAAAAGCACTGATTGTATGTAACTTATCAGATAATCATATGGTGGCAATCAGTTAATCCATACTAAATTTATTATATTACCATATGCTAGCATAGATTAATAGTTAGAAGGTACTTACAGCAATTAAATATTCTTGTGGTCTGATTCTTTCATTTCTCTGAATTATTAATTAAGGACACAGTAGCTGTCATAAAGAAGATTTAAAAATAGAAGAAAACATAATGATTAGCTAGCTATTATTCCTAAATGATGTATGCCCTAGGAACTAACCTGAAGAAAATGTCATTTGTAAATTAAGTGGAAGCTTCTAAAAAAAACCCCGTTAAATAAGAAACATAGAACCTGGGTTTATGATAAAGATTCAAAGTACTAACATTCTTAGTACTCACCGAGGATGGGAAAAAAAGTACCTATACTGCTAAAAAGCTTTAAAATTCTACCATTAACTGAAAAACAGAATTAAAGAATTAGAAATAGCTTCAAACTGATTATCTACTCACATTCCCCTGAGCAGACTCTTAAAATTATTCCACTTCTCTGACCAATAAATAACCATTACTTTTCCAGAAAAAAAAATGTAAAAAAAAAAATTAAAATTAACTGAACATTTCCCCCCAACTCACTCCACCCCTAGAGATACTAACTTCTTTCATGCCTGACAATCCCTTGGCACAGTGTTACTTCTTGTGTTATGAAAACTAACTAGAAATTATTTTCTAAACATTTTCTCCAAACCATTTATGACACTACAGACCTTCTGCTAGATCTCCCTGCATGCATCTCTTTTGCAAACTGTAGACTTCTGGTCTGTTCAGTCTATCCTCATAAGGAACCTGCCACATGCTGCCAATTATTTTACTGTTGTCTTATAGCTTTTCTGTTTTTCCAAAATGCTTTTGGAAGTAAGGGTATTTCTCAGCCAAGATGTGAACTTCCTAACTAGTAAGGCCTTATGTTAGCAGGAGGGTGTCTTCTTTTTTTTCGTTTTCTGTTTCGTAAGTTTTACATTTCTTTTTATGAACGGCCACTGGGCATAGCAGAAACAGTGAGTCGACATTTTTAAAGAACTATTAAGACCTCTGTCTTGATGGTTAGAACTGAATTACAGCTACAACCTGAAAAGTTTACCTAATGTTGTTTTCCCTCCCACATTCAGTTCTACTTCAAGTGTTTTTTCCTTAAGTTGAAAACTCTTTGATTTTATGGACTACGCAGTAGTAAATCTGTGGACTAAGCCTCTGATACCTGAGATACCTAAATACCTCGCAGATTTTGAGCAGGTCACAACCTCCTTGTTGAGTTTTCCATCCTCTCAAATGGGGATAATATCAGCTGTATTTACGAGGGTTGCAAGTGTGCATCATTCCACAAATGTGTACTAACAACAGCATTATAAAAATACTATCAAACTAACAAACTACGCTATATATTAAATACCATAATGTTGATAGGAGGTGGGAGAGGAGGTATTTGGATTTTGATAGCTTTTATATCATAATAAAGATGAAGGGATAGCAGTTGTGGAACTTGTTGATATGCATGGAACTCCAGAAGCTCCTGTTCTTTCACTGCATTGCATCTATCATGGCTATTCTCTTCCACGACATAGAAAAATGATTCAGCAGAAATTGAAGTTCCTCATTTCTATGCTGCAAGGGCTCATATTCATTTTCAGGGCAGTTCAGAGCCTCAGAAAGATAGTTATTGTTAGCATGGACCATTCCTGAAATCTGAGATGCCCTGCTGAGGACACTCCATCAACAAAATCACAGTTGTCCTGCTCTTGTGTAAGTGATGCCCTGCTGTCCTCACAGCCTATTAGATTGCTCCAAGAAAATGTGTCCCATGTCACTTAGTGCTTCTGAACTCTGAATTTTCTGTTGTTTGCTGTCTTAAGGTGTAATATGGTTCTCTTTCTTTTTACTCCAGATGGCAGTGTTCTCTACATACACTGGAGAAAGAAGAACTCTGAAGTAGTCTACTACACCTGTAGAAAGAGCCTTTTAAAGCATTTAAAATTCTTTTACCTTTACTTGACAATTTACGTATTGCAATTACGATCCAGTTCTAGCAGAAGGAGGAAAGAAAAACATAAT
The DNA here is from genome assembly GCA_013400055.1 of Nycticryphes semicollaris. Classification (NCBI taxonomy): domain Eukaryota; kingdom Metazoa; phylum Chordata; class Aves; order Charadriiformes; family Rostratulidae; genus Nycticryphes; species Nycticryphes semicollaris. Next base: position 768,873 of record VXBJ01007013.1, on the reverse strand, counting down.
CCCCAGCACCAACTGCAAAATACTAGCGGTTTGGTTTTTTTAAAACAATAGTCGTGGTTAAAATAAATGTCACAGACAGATCTGGTGACTAGTTACAGCTGGAGCGACTGTCATTGTTCTTCCTGAATTTTGATAAAGTGCCTCCATAGACAAACTAAGCATCTTGGGTTCTAGCATTATCTATCCAGTCAAAAATACCAAAAGAGAGTACAAAGAATTTGAAAGCAAAATGGAGTAACTCTGACACTGGCCAAATGCAATCTCTATCTCCCTGTTGTTTCATATTCAGAGAACTTGGTATTTTTCTCTAACTTTCATACTGAAGTACAATTTTGTATGCATTCAGCTTTGAGTCTGACTATATTTCAACATTTGAATTTTTTTTCTTCTGGAAATATGTATTAAGTGGCATAAAATGACATAATAGTCCTCAAAGCCAAAAGTTGTCTTTAGCAATAGATAAAACACTTCTAAATATATTAAAATAAATTATCTAAATGCATATTTTTCTTATATTCCAGTTTAAGCAGAGCTTAGGCAATCTCAGTAGAAAGAATAAAAGTAGAGGAGAAGGCTATGTTTCAATTTAGCTTCACTTCAGTGACTGCTGTTTCTCATTTAACAGAAGATCTTTTTTAGTTCAGCTCAGTTTCTTGCACTCTTTTATGTCCATCAGCTCTTTCTCAGTCTAAGTAAAAACAGTTTTGTAGGTTGACGTAAAAGAGATTAAATCAGCACAGCAAATAGTTTGGGCACTTTCCCTTCATCTCCTCCAATTGCTCAGGAGAGACTGTTCTTTTGAGGCACTATTTTTCTCCACCCATTTTTCAGCATACCTTCTCAGTAAATTAACCAATACATTTAAACACATCTCTCTGTAATTAGAGCAATAACATTCAGAAATTACCATGTATTTTTAAGGGCAGAAATTTACCTTAAATGAGCTATTCTGATTTCTGTTGCAGACACAGAACTTCAGTCTTTAACTCCACCTATTTGTTATATGGGCTCACATACTTTACTGTAAGACAATTAAGACTTTGTCTGAAGAAGTTTTGAGAAAGAAAAGCCATCACTTTCTCTGGTTGCATGTTTCACAATTTTCTATTATGAACTTACTTTGCTTGAGATTCCAGTAAATGCTGTGTTTGCATTAAAGAGACTTTACTACACAAACCTTGATCCATTGAAGTCATTTGTACACTAATAGTTATCCTATTACGTGCTTTTCAGCTCAGCAAGCCAATCTCCAAGTCTCTGATTTACAGGTTTTTCTCTAGCCTCGTATCTGAAGCTCCTACCTATGTTCTGTAACTTCTTCAACACTGTTTACAATTTAAATACTAGAATTAGTGAGAACACACTGTAGATTCAAAAATGAAAACATACTAGCCTCAGTAGTGCACAAAGTAATTTCAATATTATTATATCAAATTTATCCTATATTTCATAGCATTTGCTGGGAGTTTCTGTTGAGTCATTTACTGCCATTATTTTATAAGCCTTTTCAAAGTCACTTCCTCCCTGGACATAGTGTCCATTCTGTAGTTATAACCTATTTTCCCTGTTCTACAAGAATACATTTGACTACAGCAGCATTAACATGTAGTTTATTAAAATGGCCAATACTTACCATTACAAGCTGTATTACTATGCATAATGGCTCTGCCCTTGTCAATGCTTATTAAGTCATAATCATTTTGTCAGTGGCAAATGTTCTGAGTGGTAGTACAATATTTATGTTACATTATTGATAAGAATATTGAAGAACATAATACTTTTCTACCCTGCCAGAAATAGTGCCTTTCAAAGACTATTTCCCATTGTTAGCTTTGTGAGGTCTTTTAGCTGATTTAAATCCATTTTACACATGTTCAATTCAAAATACTCTGATAATTTGTTGTGTTCTAGCAAAGCCAACAACTTGCATCTAAAATAGACATTACATCTGTAAAAACACCTTTATGAACATTAATCTTGATGAATTATATAAAACTCATCTAATGATACTTGTTATCCATAATACAAAGCTGACTGTCAAAAGGAATGGAACAGAATTCTCTACAAATTTTTTCTTTTCCATTCTTTGCCTGGGAATACTCAAGTTAAATCAGCCTATAAGTAATTCAAAACCAATTCAAAACTCTGATATCAAACAAAATCTAGAAATTGAGTCTGTACACCTAAGAGCAAATAAACACATAAACACTTTGAAAATATCTGATTTACAATTATGGGATTCATTTAAAAAAGGGAAATATAATTATTAGTTTTTATTTCTACTATGTATAGATTAAATTCCATACAAAAAATTGGTGCAAAAATGAATGCATCACACAAATTAAAATTGCAAAATTCTATTGGCTAAATATGCATGTGAATAGCACTTAAAAAGCTAATGTTAGAAATACTGCAGACAGGACAGGTTATGTGAAATTAGGCAGGAATAATTTTGCAAAAAGTTATAGTAAGACTTGAAAGCATTCTTCCTAAAAATTTCTACACATTTTAAGAAAAGCTCATTGGAAGCAAACTCACTAAGCTTGATTTAAAACCAGAACTGTATACAGACAAAATGGCTACTATAGAAGAAATATAAATTGAATTACTAAAAATTGTACATGCTATTCAAATGAATATTAGCTTTTTTTTTTTAAAAAAAAAGTATTAAAAGAATTTTTCATTTTATTTAAGATATACATTGCTTTTTCTTACCAGCCTTCGGTTTTATATTATTTCTACTAAACTACTGCACTTAAATGACTGTGTGTGATGAAACAAGCCTGGTGCATAGACTGACAGATAATATTTTCACATAGACAAAAATAAGTAATACATATAAGTTTGAAAATTCTGTGGTATTTTCTGAAATGTCTAAGTGTTCTTATTCATTAACTGAATACTTCACAAAATTGCTGCTGAAAAATAAGAGTTAGCCAAATCCTACCCAGATGACACTACACATCCATGTATTTTCTCATTCTCTTTGATGAACACCGAGCAGACAACGCAGCCATCTGGTCAGGGAGAAAGAAATTGTGTAAAAATGAGATATGCGCGTGTAAATAAAAGATTGATGAATGAAGCCCTGAAAGCTGAGATGAAAGTGAAGCAGAACAGACAGGTAAATCATTCTGATACTTATGTTAGTGCTGAAATTATGTTCCTCTACTTTCTATTTTTTTTTCTGCTGACAGCAGAGCTGGTGACAAAAAATACTTTCAATTTTGCTGCTGACACAAGTGCTGGAGGTTAGCAAACTGTTTTAGTTCTCTTGCTGAGAAAGCATGCCTTAGTCAGGAAGAAGTGAGCAAGTTTTGCTGCTTCAGTCTTAATTACTTGTGATGTACCCATATACTGGTGCGCTGAGGGTTAGTCAGCTACAAAGCTTCAACTTCAACCCTACCTACAAGGCATTCTAGGATGGCTTGCCAAAACTGAACCTGTTCACTTCAACTAAGACACAAAGGGCTAACCGTATCTTCCTGCACCAAGTTTCCGAAGTGTTTTAAAGCTAGATTCCTTCCCTGACAGGTCTCTAAATTTTCTGGTGTTAAAGTATGCTTTAATAAAATATTTTACTGACAAGTTTCACTTAGGAGCCCACTATACTGAAAAAGTAATTAGAATTTTGTTTTTTCATATGAAAATCAAGTGATACAACATCTAATGAACAACTAGTTTAGAAACTGAAGAATTTTACCTGATGCAACTCCTATTCTATTTCAGCAGGATATAAGTGGACTCTAAAATCCACTTTCTTTGTCATCATGTAACTCAGTGTTTCCCAATCTTCCTTTTCACTGTAATTACTTTGTGAGACTGCTTTGAAATGGTAAGTTTACATTTCGGTAAGTCATCTACTTATCTGTTGGTGTATTGGGCGTTACCTGAATTTAAAGCTAATAGCAAACCTTAGTTTAATAATCTTTTACATAACTGTCATTAAACAGACTCATTTCTTGGATCAGCAGTATCAAACTTATTTCTTAGTTTATTCAGTATCACACATAGTGTTTGGTATTTAGTGTAAGTTATATAACCATGCAAATCAACTTGTTTAAGAAGTTAAGCCTTTTTGATTGACATTTTCATATTCTGAGGATATTGGTTTCCTTATAGTTTAGGATAAAAAAACATTTTTAAAGAATGACCTAAGCTAAATCTGTACCACCTACAATTTCAAAGATGTAGAAGTCTGATAATTAAGGTATGCAGAACTTCAGAGCTCCAAAGTGACAGAATTCAGTCCTTCTGGCTCAAAAATCACAGGCCTCTACCATTAGACCTAAAAGACATTTTCCAACAGCTGTCTGCAGCAGCACATCTACTGCAACCAAGCAGCTTCGAGTCAATTAAAAAAAGCAAGAATATATACAACGTGTATCACTTCATTTGCCAGAACAGTTTTAGAGCTAAGTATTTAAAGGCAGAAGCAAGCATTTGGTAACAGCCTCTTCTCTGACTGAAGTCAGACATTGAATTCTAAATTAAAACTTTGGAAAAACTCTTGTATTTTATGGTTTTTACATATTATATTACTGCACCTACTATAGCTATATTTATTATATTACAAAATAAAGCTAATTACTGAAAGTTGTTGCTTAACAGGGCTAGCAAAATAATCAAATATATCAAAGCTAAGCATATGCATTACTAACATCAGTAGTAAGTTTTAAATGTATTTTTTTAAACTTACAAGACTGGTAGAATCATAAAAGATTCAGATTGCATACAAACACTTAAAAATACACCATTATAATAAATATTTGTAAAGAGATTTCAGTAAGGAGTGTATGATTTTTATATTGACATACAATGAATAAATATGCTATTTTCCTAAAACTAGTCGTAGTAACAATGGTCGTATGTAAGAGGGCCTAGCTAAAAACTCAAAAAACTCAATTCCACCTGTGCTTGTTATATACACTCCACATTATATACCATCCATAAAAAAATTTAAACTTCAGAATATGAAGCCAGCATTTCTATCCATATACTCATTCTAAAGATAGTATGTATAGAATATAAAATTACCTATTAACAATAATTTTTTAAAAAAAATTATTGTTAATGTTGGCTAGAAGAGTAAAGAATGTTCAGACTGACAGACATGCTGAAGCCTGCATGATGTGATGGTGATACGAACGCACAATGTGCTTGTAGAAACTTGGTATATGTTATAGCACTACACCAAGAAGAGAGTTAATAACTTATTTAGCACATAGGGCAGCTTACTCAAGACCTTGGCACCAGGGAGAATTCAGTATCAATTGTAATCACTACCTATTTTTATTTTGATCTATTAGCAAAAAGACAACAAAGATAAAAACACATGGAAGCTTATTATTGAATGAACTGATGCTATAGAATGGTGAAGAGCAGCTGTCATACTGTATCGCTTACTGACACATACAACAGATAGCTGGGGATGACATTTAGCAATGCATGAAATGCCAGAATCATGAAAGAAAAATTACTTCCACAGATGTCAATCAGCTACAGTCTCCTCAAATTTGTATCTTCCTTTAGAGTTTTTAATGCACTTTTTCATCTTACAGTAAATACCAAATACTGTCTTGCTCTTTAGATGCAAGACACATGCTCCTTTTGTGCTGCAAAGTGTCAACTGGAAACATTAATCTCCCAAACACTGAGAAAAACTTGTGCCCTCATGAATAATTGTTTAAGATTCTAAGTACCAAAGCCCCTAATGCCTTAAGAGTTCATTCACATCTATGACAGGGAAAGAAACACCTGAGTATATACATGCTACCTTGCTTATGATGGATACTAGAACAGCTAACAGGCTTTACCTTGTTTTCAGTAGCTCACAATCCTATCAGATGCTCCTTAAAAAACAGAGCTGAAAAGCCCCATAACCTTATTGCAAAAGAACAGAGTCCCTAGTCGTACACTCGACATGCAACTTCAAGCCGTGGCTTGATTTCTCTCCTTGCCAAAGCTTTTCCGACGTGTAAGCATGGTGTAACATTTTCCCCCTAAAAATAATTAAATATTTGTGGGATGCATCAGTAGAAATAAATACTACAGTTGGTTATATTTAAGCACGCGCCCCCCTCCCACCCCCAGTTTTTTTACACTTGGGAACAGGTCTTCACCATACCAGCCTCCATCTAGGCATTAATATAAGCAGTATTGCAAAGCTCTTCAATAAAACATACTACAGCTTTCTCCTTGATAGAGAAATGCTGCGATATCATCACACAAAAAAAACTACAGAAATAAGAGGTATAAAGTAACTTAGCTCTAATTTTAGCTAGAAGGGAAAAATGGGAACAATGATTTAATCTGGGCTCTACCATTTGTTCCTTCTATGGCTGTAGGGAAATCAATTAACTTCTTTAATTTATTTTTGCCAGTTATTAAACAGAGATACCAAAAATCAGTCATCATATGAAGACAAAAATCAGAAGAATGATGAAGGTGAAAGACAAGCATAATTATCATCAGTCCCATGGAATGAAAAGAGAATACTCTCCTGAATATCCTGAAACAAAAATGAAAAGGATTATTTCCTTCAAGAAAAGAAGTGGCAAAACATAATAATCAAGGAGTGATGTGTGAGTCACCGGGCACATTATTTAATATAGCACCATGGAGTTTATTAGACATTACTGAAACAGAAAGAGACACAGCCACTACCTTGAAAAACCCAGCACAACACAGCAATAACGGACAAGGGGCAGGCAAGAGCTGAAGTAGTGAGGGCAGACGGCTGTAAGGCAGCTACATTACCCTGTGAGGACTGGAATGTACCACAGAGTAATTTCCCCCCCTCTGTTAGATAATGCAGTAAAAGTTACACCTAGTTTAGTTAATAACTTGAATTCACACACATAATTATACTAAAAAAATTAGCAATCTTTTAAGTCATTTTTAAAAAGAAAGCTTGCAATAATGCATGAAAGGAAAATGAAAAAAAGAGCTAACTGTATCAAGCTGGTGTAACCACAGTAAAAGGAATTAACAAAACCACTCAGAGCATATAGGAATGGAAGGGAGTTGAAAGCTGCGCAAAGCTTAGAAGATTCAAGTATTTAACAGTGCTAAGAAGAGAAAAGCAAGGCAAAACTTGCTATTGACATAATGAAGCACTCAAAAACTCTGTGATCAAAGAGCCCACAAGCTGACACATGGTCATAGCCAAAACACACCACCATCCGTAGGAGCAGGAGCCCGAGTAACAGCCAGCCATGCTTTGAAATAAAAGGGTATGGGTGGAAAATAATTGGTTTTTTTTAAAGGAATTCTACTTTGGTTGTATTAAATTTCACTTAATGTTAGGATCTCCAAGACACCAGTTCTCCAATTCATTCTTTTGTGCCCTTCAATCTCCCACTTTGAGACTTATTCGTACAACTAGAGGTCATCCAGTCATTCCTTGAAGCCTGTCCTAGGACTGGAAAAGGAAATTTCCAAGAAGCCTGTAGGAACAGGACAAGGAAAGAGCAAAGGAAAGGGGACTGGAGGAAGGATGAATATACCGGACTAAGTGACACTGAAAAGCTTGTAGCTAGACAATGCCTGAGCAAGAAGAGAGACTAATGGGATTTATGAAGCAAGTGTGCTGCCTCTAGGATGACAGTGCCTAAAGGCTGAAATTGGTAGCATGGCTCAGCACTCCCTTTGCTCCATGTTCAAACATACATTAAAAGCAGAAATGAATGAGGAATGAAGGTGTCCTCTTCCCTTAGGGGGATTTCTTTCTCCTCTGAATCTAAGAAAATGAAAGACTACAAAACAGACAGAAAAACCAACATGCATGCAAAATCAGCAGCTTATCAAGCCTTTTGCTTTTTTTTTCTCCTTCACCAAAGGACTACTCTTACTCTCCTTGATGTTCACAGGCATATGAAAAATAGTACAATGGCTATGAACAAGGCTTTTTTATTGAGGTAGTTTTTGCTGAATATGTAGTAAGATGGAAACTGGTCAAGAAGTAAATGCAGCCTGGGTAGAAGTCTGAACAAGGAGAAAAACTAAACATCATAACCTGATATTATGCAACAGTTTCGATGATTTTGAGCAATTGCTTTTAAAACAGAATATGTTCTTGAAAAAGATGCTATAGAAACATATTTTACATTGAAAGGCTTTGCAAAACTTTATCATCTGTAAAAACTGCGAAATTTGGCCTGCTTGCTTTCCTTCCGTTCCTTAGTTATTATTGCCTCATTATACAGTCATTTGTACAACGTTTTGGCAGACATTTACTATTGCATAAATTAAAGTCACTGAATCTAGTTTTGCCTACAGGTCTTTATGAAAATACCAGCAACATTTTTATTTTAATGTCAAAGTTTGTCAACCATTAAACTGATTGATTTTTCATTATGCAATTCAACAGAAATAGCAATCTCCAGTCTGTATGCAACACTATTGTGAGAAAAACACACTCCTTTGAAAAACCCTTCCTGCTAAAAAAAAAGAAAACAAACAAAAAGTCAAGTCTCTTCACAAAGGAACTACGTTTTAAGGCTGGGTTCGTACATTTTATTAAAATACTAGAAACAGATAAGATGCTGTAATTCAATTCCATGAAACAATGAATTAATTTGTGATCATTCAAAAATTCCAGTAATTCTTTAAAAACCTTTCCAAGTGGTTTTATAAGAAAAGTATCTATTGATTTCAGTAAGAACAGGTTTAAGCCTTGCAGTGTCAAGCTACCATAGCCTCCATAACACCAACACAACTCAATACTGTACAGATGCTCCTTCGGAGAGCAGTGAGTACAAGCTTTCCTGGAGGAAGATTCTCTCAGCCCAGCACTGCAGGGACACCAATCAAGTTCAGCCAAAAAGTTTCTTAGCTTGTTTTGTTCTTAGTCTTCTTTCCAAAATCAAGCATGGCAGCCACAGAAGTGTCTAGAGGAAACTCAAAACTTACCTCAAATTTGTCAAAAATTCCAAAATTTCCATCCAGAGTTGCACTTAGCTGTGCCTGTGCAGGATAAGCTGGCCAACAGTAATGGTTCATCACTTCAGCTCGTGCGGAGCTGAGAACAGTGAGTACAGCCTGAATGCTGAGATGCTGTAGCAACACTTTTCATTTGGTATGACCATCCTTGCTCAGAGAAACCATTATTTATTGACTGCAAAGCTTCAGAGACTCAGAGGAGCCATCCCAAAACACCAGGCCTTTGCTTATGCCATCCTGCATTGCACTGTGCGACAAGTATAATTCACTTGTTTGTATTTTCTCAAGAAGGAAGTGACATGGTCAAACATAACCACCTAAATTATGTTTCTCTCTCTGGAGTAACTGATTATGTACTGGACAAAAAAGGCATCACAAAGGCAAGGCAGATAGGAGAGGAGCAGGAAGCAGAGCTATGCAGGCCCTCTTTCCTCAGTGCTGCCTACAGACATACTTGTTCCCACCACACAAAGGCTCTCCCTCTCTCATGGCTGAGAAGCACCAGCCCAGGCCTACTCCGGCTATGCCACAACCCTGGCCAGAGAAGAGGCAGAAAGTAGTGGCCTTCAGCCCCATCTGATGAGCATCCACCATCAGCATCATTACCCCAGCACTGTCAAACCTCCTTCATCATGTTTGACTCAAAGATGAGCGTGTAGAGCACACAGTGAAATGACCTGTTTAAATAAACTGGAACATACTACAAAGTACAGAAATAGAGCCCTAAATATATGCAGAATACAAGTTGCAAAAAGGTACATTAAAATAAGAAGGAGCAGAATATGATCACTATATATATACACTGTATTTATCAGTTAAGTACAAAAGGACATCAGGTAAAATACTAATCAAAATGATGCCATAGCACAATTTTAGGAGTTCTTTGAATTCACATTTTTGTGCTTATTGATTTTTGTTACAGGTCTCCCACTGCTTTTATTTAAAAACCTTTCTGGAAAAGGAGATCATTTATGCAAATAAGATATTACAAATGCACAGAAAAAGTCCGTGTAGAAAGAAATTCATAGAATTCATTATCCATACTAAAAAGATGACATGTAGTACAAAATCCAGCAGTTATTTTGTGGTTTACAACCACAAATAAAGCATTTAAAGCACACATCCATATTTGCGGTAATAAACTGAAAGGTGAAGTGCTGCCTAATTACGTGATTTATAAACTACCACAGAAGAAAATCTGGATAAGATTCTGATTACTGAAACTCAGTGTTGCGACTCCAGACAGTCTTCAGGGAGGATATTTCAAACTTCAGATCTCAGTTTCCTGAGATTACCGCTTAATTCAGTGTATTTATTTTTTCTTTCTCAAAGGAAAGAGTGAGTTAGGCTCTATTAAAAATAGTAATCATTAAAAAAAAAAACCCCCACATTTAGTGCACGTAGCAGTATTTTTCATATTCACTGTGTACCACAGAGAATGAAACTAAAAGCTAAAGTCAGGTTAGAGTAACTTTAACATTATTTTTAATTTAATAGCACAGTTAAAAGCACCTTACTACAAAAGAATTACGACTTTCATTATGTCTATAAATAGGCAACCTATTGAATTATCATACAGAATGTTAATGACATTAGCATTAAGTCCCAAGTAAACAATGAAGCAATATGCATTACAATCTGCCAGCAAAACATGCATAATCAGAAAAAGATATTTTTTTAAAAAGTGTAATTTTACCTTATTTTTCTTAAATGGTAAATAAAGAATTTGTGCTGATTGGTGAAACGCTTCTTTGAAACACAGAAAATGTCAGCAATGGAAAAAAGGATTTGGCTAACAAAACACCTGCTATCCCAATTACACTATATTCGATTTTTTTCTCAGAAAATCGTTTGCACCTCAAGTATTACTGCTATCCATTTTTACAGTTATCATTAACACTGTTCATTTTCCTTCTCAGATACACGTATTACTTTTCTATTTTACTGATATCTCAAAAGGCTTCAGAAAATACCTGTCACCATTTTACATCTTTTTACTACAACATTAGAGGGAAATGGCTCAACCTGATTCATTGAAACAGGGACAGAGAAAAAAAAAAATAGATGTTTCTCTTGAATCCCAGGCTGATACATTATCCACTGCTTGTTGCTAAGTCTTCTTTTGAGTACTGCTTCATCATTCCTTTATTATATTTGTGCACATGTATATATTTACAGACATCACTTCAGAGATGACACCAAAACAGGCCATCTGAAGAGATTTGATGCAACCCAAAATTTGAAATGTATACTCTAAGCAGTATGTATTTTCAAGTGATATCTTAGCAGAGATGAATATGTCCTTAAAATGTAACTGAGAGGGCTATTAGCTTTTACTATGCTCACATCTTCATTTTGCACTGAGATTGAGATTCTGGAAAGTAATCTAAGGTTTCCTGGCTTAATACTTCTATGGAAAGAAAATGAAAGCATCATGTACAAGTGTCACCAAAGTAAGTTATTTTATGATGGTTTCACTTACAGATAGCAATTTTGTATTTCATAAAAGCATTTTATTTTTTTTGTTTTAAAAATTTATTACGCAATAATGAATACACTAATTTTTAAATTAAGTTTTATGCATTGTTTCAGCATCCAAATATGGAGTGGGAAAATGGCACATGACTTAGCTAATAAGTTGCTGTAAGAATCATACAGTGGATTCTCTCTGAATAGTCTACAGTCTAAAAATTATTCACTGAAGGTACTTAGCTGGGGCTTACACACATTTTTGAAGAGGAAAAAAAAAAAAGCTGAATTCACTGGATAATTTATTCATAACAAAGGACTTAGCCATGACTTGCAGTGACTTTCACAGTACTGAAAAGTTCCCAGAGCAGAGAAATGTTTTGTTACATTGGTCTGACAGCTGGTCTCTCATCACGATTAAATGGCTTTCCCTTGGGTGAGCTCCAGAAATATGCTTGGGTTTGAAAGAGAACAGATTCAGAATTCCACACTGGCCATTACAATGTTTCTTATGTACTCAGTCTGAAACTGCACAGGAGGGTTTGGATTTGTGATCTTTTGTTTCTTTTTAAATAAAAGAATACTCTTGTAAAACTATCCTTTTGTAGACTCAAGTTTCTGTTATGATGTCAGCCAGTAATAAAAACAACTTATTCCTGATTCGAGACATCAACTCAGGTACAGAATACCAGATTACCAACAAATAACAGACTGGTTTTATGGCCTGTGAACTAGGCTTTGCGGTGTCAATGAACTGCAGCCTAGCTCGACACTATCCAGGTGTTTAATCATTGTACTAGATGAGCTACTACCTTAAGAGCTTCAGGATTGAGACAACAATCATTTCCAACAGAGAAGCATTTCTTAGTCCAGCTCCACGCTTAGAGCAAAAGCAAAGGAATGAGATAAAACTGCCAGAACTCAACTAGAGAATAAGCTTCCTGAAGGTGGAGTGGCAAAAAAGCAGCTATAACAGCTGAAGCCATGTTGGTTAGCCACCAGCGGTGATTGCTACCATGCAGCAACATCTTAGAAGAGAAGCCTCCTGTGTTTGAGAGGACAGAAAGAGTATCCATACCCTTTGGCATTCCCCACTTACTGAAGACTTAACCATACAGAATGGAGGACCAGTGCTGAAGCTTTCTCCAGAGACCCAAATATACCAATGAATTACAGGGTGGCATTTCAGAAGCAAGTATAAGATCCTGAAAATCTTTGTCTAAAAATGTGAATGTTCTGAGATTTCCTAAAAATCTGCATTATCTGTATTAACAGCTCAACCTCCTTGCACCATGCCTCTTATAGTAATCAAAAGATTATAGACTGTCACTGAGAAAGCATATTTCGTTCTACCTGCTGCCTTAATCTTTTTGAGTAAAATAATTCTAATAGGTAACAGGAAAAGCTAAAATAAGGTGAAGAAATATACTGCTGAATTCAGTAGCCAGTTCAGAATTCAGAAGCCAGTTATAGAACTTGTGACACTCTTACAGAAGTTTCTCCCCAAGGCTGAGAAGACACCTACATAAAACTGCCACTTGAGCAGCATTATATACACTGGGAGTCAACCTTTGCCTATGCAACCACTGTTTACTCAAATACATCTGGGACTTAATATACGCTCAGGTTGATACCTTCCATCTTTTTTGTCAAAGTATGCAAGTACTGTAAAATATATTGTCTGTTAGAATTGTGACAGGAAGAGTATTTTCTATTAAACTCTCCTCTGATCAGAGCTTCCATGCAGTCAACAACTGCATCTTCCCGAGACTTCACTGTCAACTTTCTAAATCTCAAATGTCATTCAGATTTACAGCATTCCTGCCTGGCTCCCCATCCAGATTTTGAAGAACCAGTCACTCTTATAAACAGGAATTGGCAGCCTGTAAATAAACATAATGGTGGAATTGTTAATAAGCTCTATTTCCACCAAAAGTAATTTTCTTTCTAGATAAGATGTTGACAACATGAATTCCACATGGCTAACCATTTCCTACTACTTACCTCTAACAGCTGAAAGTATCCTTCTATGGTAACTTTTTATCACATTAAAAGTTATACCTGAAAACATACACACCTAATCTAAGATTCCCCTCTGATTATTGAGCCTATCTTACTATTAAATTGTGTTGCAATAGATGAACATTTTATATTCATGTTCCAAACTTTCTGTGTCACAACTGCTACATCTTACCAAAGATACCTGGTAGTACTACTTACCCACAAAATGCAAGCAACTGCCCTGCCACAACTCTCCTGGGTATTTTTGACAGTTTGGGTATAATAGCAGGTAATTCTAACTTTTGGACATTCTATAGTGGTTGATTTCTGCAAAAATTTAAATAATAAACTTTTATGAGTTAATCATTTTGTCATAAGATATTTACACACTAAATTAATTAATACTATTTGAAAAAAATCTGTTAAGAATTGTATACACACACACAAATCAATTAAGTTTCATAATGTAACCTCAATAACCTTCTCCCTCAATTGGAAATTTAGCAACTACTTTAACTGCAGTCACAGAATCCCAAGGAAAAATAAAAAAGGGCATCAACAACAGATAACCCACCAGAACCTGCAGATAATTAATGGATGACGAAAACATTCATTACAGCAGAAAAACCTTGCAGCAATTTAGGGTGGTTCTGATACCAGAATTTTTATTTTGTAAGAGGATGACTTGAACCTTTTATTTTCCTTAAGGGAGCATTTATTTTTTTTCAAGGGAGTTGCTTTATTGTTATGATTAAATGAAATCTACTTTCCATGGCAGGCAAATTGATAAAAACTATCATAAAGAATTTGTAGATACGAACAAGCACAGTATTGGAGAAGACTTAAAAAAACTTTCATAGAGAAAAGCTGCATCTCACAAATCTACGACAATTTTTGAGGAGTCTAATTTGATGGATATGGAATATCCAGATTAAAATGATGCTAGCCTTCCCTGAAACTTCTGACAAGACCCTTCAAAGACTCTTAAAAAACATCAAGCCTAACCATGTGAGGTAAAAGGATGCTACTACTGATTGGCAGCTAGCAAAAAAGTAGGAATCATCTCAAACCTGTGCTGCTGAATAATTTCATAAATCATATAAGTGGTGATAAAATTTGCTACTGATATCAGGTAAGTGAAAATCTAAAATGTACTGCAGAGGTTTATATGAAAGATCTACAGTAGTAACTGGTTGAGCAACAAAATACACAATAAAGACTGGATAAACATGTCCACAGGTAAACAAAAAAATAATACTCTTTATTTGTATTGCCAAGTTTTCAGTGCATGTGCCAGCTATTATCCATTTATATGTTATTCCACTCTTGTTAAATGTTGTTGCCTCATTTGAAAATGTACATACATAGTTTTTTCTCCAGTCCACAAACTGTTAGAAATTGTGTAGAAATCTCATGCAGCAGAAAGGGAAGTAGAAGTGCAAGACTCAGTTTTCCCGTTCCCATTGTGGAAAAGTGTTGAGGAAATTGATTTTACTCTTTCAACAGTTTAGATTATAGACTGTAAGTGACCTAATCTCTTATTGTGTGAAAACAACATTTTAATATTTTTGACTTGTTGTTAATCAATACACTACTTGCAAACTGTTCTTGAAATTAAGCTGTTGCAACTCACACCGCTAATTAAAAAGATCTGGAGGGGAAGAGAGAGGAGCCTAAAATACAGTGAGAGCTGAAGCAAAAGGAGCCAGAATATAGAAGAATATACAGGAATAAGGAGCCAGCTGAATACAGAAAGTGAAATGGATACTAGCTGTGAGAGAAACTCTGACAAGATTCAGAAGTGTATGGAAAATGTAAAATACAATATAAATGACAAAACTCCTGAAAGTTCCCCAGGTCCTCTTCGGAGCATTTCAGTGTAACAGCACAAAGCATGTGCTCCATCACATTTCCACACTGGAGCTGACAGTGCCTGGACGTTTCTGAATCAGCAAGTCTAACACAAAGTTGGTTTTTTTTTCAGGGGTCAATTTTCCCATTGATGCAAGGAGGATTTACACATGCACGTCCCATTAACATTAACAGGAGTTACCTACATAAATCCCCCTGCACTGATAGGAGAAAAGACCCCATAGCCTGCAAGGATCTAAGTTCTAATGATTACCTGTCAAATGGCCCTAAGCATCATCATCACTAGAAAAAGCAGACGTAGCAGCTTCATGGCTGAAAATACTTGCAAAGGAACAGTAACTAATTGCAGTCATAGAGATAAGGCAATACAACAGCAGAAGGGAAAATGACATAGAACTGACCGTTTGAATATTAAGGGTTAATCCAATTAACCAAGTTTAAAAGAAAGTAGTCATTAAAAAAGGAATTCAAACATATCAAAGCGCTCCTTAGGAAAAAAAAAGGTGTGAATATTGTATGAGCTCCAAGGTGCTTGAAGGATAATACAGCTACTTGTTTAAAAATTCAATTAACCTTATCTTTCTTTAACTTGATTTATTAACAATCCTACAGATAAATTGCCAGTTTTTAAAAAGTCATGTTATCTTTTGAATACATACTGTATGACAAGCCTTGAAAACTACTTCAAATAAGCCTAACCCTCACTTTATATGCTTGAATCATTTAAAGCAAGAACAAATTGTAGTTCAGCGCATGATTTCTTAAAATACAAAGATCAAGAGTCTTATCTACTGCTTTTGCAAGTGAGCTATTGGGTACCCAAGTACCATAGGAAAAACATTTTATGTTTCCATTTACCATACGAATGAGACATGAAAACAGTTTCTAAGCAATCAATGTAGTGTAAAGTCATAGCCTACAACTTGTAGATTATTCCATCTTATCTAAAATCAAATGTGCAGTATTTCCAAACTTGGCTACATGTGGACACGAAGCACAAAGATGGTCCTTTATATAAACTTGCTAACTTCTATAAACATACTGTCATACACGTAAGCTTCAATCTTATTACAGATACCAACATGATGAAAGGAGACGACAATAAACAATAGCAGCTAACAAATATACTGCTCCTCTTGCATAAATGAAAGAAAACACAGAAAAATGCACTTGCAAGCAAACCTTTAATTTTCATCAAACAATTTCCTTGTAAACATGGAAGATGAGAAATTCAACTATGATCCCTGTTACTAAAAGACAAACAGGGACTAGGTCCTCCACTTAGTTCTTTTACAGAGCTATAGATGATAAATACAATTACCATATACTCGTGCTTTCCAATACACATAAAAATTACAGCAACATGAGAAGGCAGTTGCTTATTACTATATATAAATAACTGCTTAGTCACAAGCATCCAAAGATAACTGTTGTGTAACATTGGAAACATTTCAACAATACATTTTTCTGAGGACTTTGGGATTATGCACACGATGGTACCTATCCAATAAACAAAGAATATAAACACCGAAAAAATGATTTTTGAAATGCAAATTGGACAATGTATTATAATACAAGAGAAAGTGAACCTAACCATATCATTTATGCTGTAAAAAAATAAATAAATTAACCTTTATGGCATGAAGCCATTTTAAAGGCAGGCACGTACACGGAGGAACTGTACAAAAGCCTGTTAAGTTCAGGCAGTGCTGAATATTCATTATTTAATGGCAATTTTTATTTATGTACAGTATTTAAGCACTGCTAGAACAATATCTAAGTTCATGTAGAAGTTTAAACCCTGATTCATCAAAATTCACTGATCTCTAGATATACTACTGATCTGTTGGGTGTATACTTTAAGTAAATACTAAATATTTTTCAATATCTGAATATCTAATTTAAAGCACTATTCAGAAGTGCAAGTTTATCATGGTAATTTACAAGAGCCTTCTCATTTTGTAATTTTCATACAAATTAGGCTTATAAATACTTCAGTAAATTTTACTGTATAAATGCTTTGTGATTTATCATTAAAATCACATAATTTACAGCTATCACACTAATTTTAAGCCTATTAACTGGGATCAATTCAAACCTCTGGAATTATCATTTGAACCTTCCTGCCACCTCAAAAAACCTTAATTAATGATTATCTAAACTTTTCAGACACTGTACTTACTTTAAATTTTGGGGGGAATCTACCATTAGATTTAAATTGTGCTATTTTACTGACTACAGTAAATGAATTCACTAGCGAAAATGTGTAATCTATTAGATCTTATTTTTTAAAATTGTATGTAAAATAGTTTCATGTGAGGAACATCTATTGGACTGTATTTTATTCTAAATTATGGAATCAGTTTCAAAACCATACAAGAAATTTTTCATTACACAAATTAAGCATGGCATTTATTACATATTCTAAAGCCACTCCAAAACTGTTAATATTGTTGCCTTTAAGTTCCATTCATAAAGCCACTTTCAAAGTCAGATTGTGAGCTCACCTCCAACTGTTTAATTAGCACAGATCCAATGGGCTTCAGTAGAACTCTGATACGTTGTATCAGAAGATCATCTTCTGACCAGTAAGCAAACATTAGCTTCCACTTGTTGCCTGAAGATGGAGGATTCCTTCCAAGATGTACAACTAAACCAAACTCTCTCAACAAATCATGAATGAAATCCTAGATTTCTTAAGAATTTAAATTCAAATGCTTTGTTCTATGTCTTTTGTTCAGCTACAAACACCCCTGGATCTCATGGGCCGATGTCTCAGCTATCAATGAAACTATTTGACCAAGAAAGACTATTTCAGTTAAGGAAAGCAATGCAACTGCAAATATGGCTATAGGGTTTTTAAACCTATTTTTCTTACCCTTTCTCCCTTATATTTTAGTTTGGGTCAACTTCCTCGTCTACTAAGAGAACAGTGCTACTCAATTCTCATTATCTTCTTTCTTAACAGCAGTAGTCCCTTTGCTACTGCTTTCTTCACTTGAGGATTCAGGTTTTGTCTCTGGTGAATTACTGAATCCAGTCTCTTCTGGTGTAATCTCATCTTCATCATAAATAATATCTTCTGGATTTGGTGGTGGTGGGCAAAATTCCTCTGTAGGAAACATTTCTTGGAAAACAGCCTCAGCCTGTTCAGAAAAAAACCATAAAACAAACTTTACATTGAAATGTAATACTTTGCAGCAGTATCTTACAGAAATTTAAGATTAACCCTCGTTCAAATAGTGATTTAATACTTTGTCAGTTTGTAAGCACATGGGAAATCCACTCCTTGCAGTCCTCAAAAAAGAGAAAGCACTCTAACCTTTCACATCATTCTAATCGGAGAGTCAGAGCACAGAGCTCTTTAAAAAATGCTGGTCATTCTACATTGTAGTAAGAACAACAAAGACAATTTTTTGCAAGCAAAATAATCTTTTCCACTATAAAAAACCCCTAGATGCAGTTAAATGCAAATAATGGGCAAGATCTTGCCTCTTTCCAGTAAGAAGCAGTCATTTCACATCACAAACAAAGCCAGGATATTGTTAATGTGTACGATCAACATAGTACCTATATGGGATTCCTTAAATTTAGAAACTACCAAAAACATCCAGTTCCGTTTTTCTGAACAGGTCACAGCTCAACCGCGAACTATTCTCATCCAATGGATTATTAGCATGAAGAATACATGCGTATTTGTACATGGTACTTTTATAATTTCTTCAAATTTTTTTTCCATAATTTCAATGTATTATGTGCGTACAGCTATGTGCACAAACTGTGTCTTCCTGAAAAGAACTGTATAAGCAACTTTTATTTACACAACAAGACAGATAACTTTTAAGATACAGCTCAAGGACTTCATTTACAATACCACTTACTCTTCATGCCACCGAGGCTTAGAAATTAAGTACCCATAAAAAGTCAAGTTTTTTGACCACTGCAGACATTAAAAAGGAATGTGCTCTTGACAGCATCAGGGTAGTTGTTATTGCAACATACAGAATACAACTACCTAATCTGGGAGGGAAAAAAAATAATAAAAATAATACAATCTTAAGAGTTTTTGAGAACCAGACAGTTTGTAAAAACAAAGCAGGCCAAAAATCCTTTAAAAAACACATGAAAGCAAGGAGCTTTGTTAATTAACATTGAATACATGTTCTTGTGGAAACAACCTATCTACAAGCTTATCTTAAAAAAAAAAAACCAAACAAAAAACAAAAACAGAAAAGGAAAAAGTTAGAGACACTCAGGAATTTATTTACTGAATCAACATACACTTCACATTTCCATAAAGGTCTTCCTCTCCAAGCCCATAAGCTTCTAAGACAAACGGAGACAACTGACACAGATCACAGTTATGCTGAATTTTGGGTTTCTGAAATGGCAAAGGAATTTGATTTTGTCTATTTAGTAAACTATGCCCTGAAGACGACCTGTGATGAGAGCTCCCACAGAGACAAGAATGCATTTAATCTTTATATTCATACTGCTACCAGACACTACACTGAAAAAGCTGACAGTAGGGTCGGTTAATGCCAACTGCAAAGGCTGATTACATGATGTGGACTCCTGGACAAGAGGGAATTGTTTTCAGATTAATACATCATTGAGCATGTACCAAACAGCTTTCTGTGATAAACTTCACTGCCCAGCATCAGTGGATTTGTATCACCAGCACGTGGATGCAGGACTCCATTATTAACTGCTTAAATGACCCTGTCTACTCTTAGTTCAATTTAATTTTTCATTCTGCTTCCTAAATTTCACTCTTCTGTACCCATTTAAAACTGTTTTAAACTACTTATATTAGTGTATGAAAAAATACAGGAAAAAAAAATCTGTTGTCTCCTTCAAAAACATGGTTTTGTAATTTAAAAACCTTTTTAACTTAGAAAAGTCAGGAGGGCAAGGATATACAAACACCATACAAAAGTTTACTAACCATAATTTTCGAAGGTAAGAGACTTATTTCAAGTCTGCACTTGTCCTTGAAACTCCAGAAATATACTTCAACTATTATTGTCATATTTCAGAGAATATTAAAGTGTTATCTTTTGCACTAAATATACGATGAACTAGAGCAGACAAACAATTCCTATCCTCTCAACAATTATTCAGTCTCCAGTTAGTGAATGTCTACTCCAAAAATGGTCAAATAATTATGAGGTTGAACATAGAAAGAAATTCTCAGTATGTTATACAGGACAACATGACATTGATTATAACTGAACAATTTAATGGTACTGAATGCTTTCAGGTCTACCAATTTTTGAAGTTAACCTTATCCAGCTGAAGTCATGCAGAATAACCAGTAATAATTTTAAGAGCTCCTTCATTCTAGCACGTTGATACTTACTGCGATTAGTTCAGTTTGTAAATACTTCCTTCAATATTTAGCAGTTAAGCGTACCAGCCTTCAAGTGTGTACATATGAATTAAGCATGTAAAGCACCTGCATAGGTACTCTAATTTAATAATGGTTATTCTGTTTGAAGTTGAATAAAGCTATGTTTTGATACTGTTTTACTGTATCCCAACTACCCACCTTGATGGCAAGTGGGCAAGCTGTATGGGCTTTCATAGCAACTTTTAAAGGGAACGCTACCAAACTAAAAGTAGTTTGAAATCCAACACACTTGAGTAACTCTGAAATCCTCTCAGATAAAGAAAAAAAAAGGTAAACAAGTTACAGGGCAAATACTGGTCTGAAAATTTTAGTGCTTCCTCTTACGCATACAAAGATCCCCCAGAAATCTGAAATACTTCAGGGAACGTGCTATTTTAGAACATGAAAATTCAGGTCAGGTTGCAGCAGTGAAAAAACCAGAAAACCAGAATCCATATGCTTTACTGGATCTATACTTACAGAATTTGAAGGAATCCTAAACGGCGCTTTACATTTTACTTAGCTTATCCTTAGGGCAAGTACATGCAGACATTAAAATTAATTCAATATTATACTAGGAATTTAACACAAAATTAAAATAAAAGAAAATTGAACTAAATTGCATACTGAGCTGTAGAGGGACAACTGTCTGTAAAATTTGTGGTGTCTTCTAAATAATTGTGTGCCTTCTAAATAATTTATCATCGATACAATCAAACAGAATGACATATAGTAATACTAGTGGTAATGAAAACATAAATCATGGGAAGTATCATTAAAACTGTAAACACAGAACTGATTTGAGAAATTAGATTCAATTCTCCAAGCTATCTCCAAGACTTATACACAATGCAGTTTTATGCTTATTTTTTAAAGTGTTCAGATCCACGATTCTGTACATACTTCATGTTTGGAGATTCCCATCCCATTGCTAGAAGATGAAAGTGATCTGGGGGTAGAAGGCACAACAACTTGTATGTATTTCCCTCCTTTTGTTGTCTAGAAGTTACTTGTAGGAAGGATGAGAAGGCTGTATTCTAATCTCAGACTTCTTCATTATCTTTAGTCTATTTTTTACTTTGCTCTCATATAAGCACCTCCTTTTTTTTCCTATTAATGACTTTTATTTATAAACATGTTTACACTGAAATATTCGTCAATCTAACTAGTGACCATTCGTTTCAAAATTTAAAATGGGTTCAAGAAAATTCAGCTTCTATCTACTTTTTCTGAAAGGCAGTGTTTCAGGCTCTTGATTGTTTCTCCTCTACTTGTTTAACATCTTTATCACTGATGGTATCTCACAGATTTAACCCAAAGGCTAACTACAGCACCTAGAATATTTAAACTCAGCTTAACACGGGTTAAAAAAAAGAACTCTTAAGGTAAGACAAAGCTGACTGATAGAAAAGGTGGCAGAATTAGAAACTGTCTGGTTTGTAAGCGCATTTAAAGAGCTTTTAACTTGCACTGTTTTAAATAACCGTTAAAAGATCTTATCTAAAAAAGAGCTCATTTACAATTTAAAACTGCTACCATAATAATTGTCTTGCATTATTATTTGTCTTTGCAATTCTCTTAGGAAGCAAATTATTGCCTCGTAAAGCAAAATGAAGGGTACTGTTAGTCCTCAATTATACTGTTCTGACCCTACAGTTCAGGCTATGTCAGACTTTCCACTTTAAAATCTTTTTAAGAGGTTTATGACTTAGCCATTAAAATATCCTGCAACTGCTTAGAAGATGGCATGCACGTTCTCTGAACGTGGACGTTAAAAAACAGCTTTAAAAAATGCCTACTGCCAGATAATCCTACAAAGCCACATGAAGCCCTGAAAGCACCCTGACACCACACCTGACTGCTGTGGTAGATTTGCCTAGGAACTTACACCTTTCTTAGTAGAGGTGGATCTCTGAATGGAAGAGCCAAGAAGCATTCCTGTAGCTGTCTTTTGTTGAACAAGTCGTAATAATTTTGTTGTCTTCTGTTCACTAGTAATGCGGGAGGCATAATGACAGCTTCATATGAAGTTCTTTGTGCATTTCCGTACCTATCCTTGAAGATCTGATGTCCCTGCATATTCTGGCTATTGCCACACAGAAGGTGGCTATTTCAAGACCTCTCCATCTATCTGGTTTTGTTTAGGGAGCTTTCTCTCTTCACCTCCAATTTCAAAGCAGTAGTAATTCATCTTAACGGAGTGCTGGCATGGCATCCCTACTACTGGGACAGATGCAAGTAGTTCTGCAGTTCAGCATTGCAGTTAGCAGGAACCAGATATGTAGACACCCAAATATTGAGAACTAAAAAATCAGAACTGTGTTTTTGTGCCAAATCCTATCTCAAGGTCACAAATAAAATGACATACCCCTCAATTACTTCAGAGACACAATTACTCCACAATTTTTTAGTACAGTAATACTAAGGCAAAGAGAAGGTAAACTGAGACAGATAGCTTAATGTACCGGATTAGTAAAATGCTGGGTGTTTTTCCTCAACAGGTTTAAGCTTTGTGATTATGTCCTGCAGGTATTAAACTTCTTTGATGATCCTTCCAACCTGAGCCGTAGATAGGCTTTTCCGACCTTTGATTTTATACTACTTCTCTACTACTGTACCTCCTTTCTAACCTTACAGGTGAAAGACTACATATTTTAGGGAGTAACTATCTATATTCCTGAATTATTTGACAGTTTTTTCTTTCCACAGTATAAGAGCAAGTAACCATTCTATCAAGATCATCTTCAGGTACCCTTCTAGGTTCCCTTTACCTGTTCAGATTAACTACCTGAATTCCTAATGTTACTGTATCGACAGATCTTTTTTCAAGTTTCCTCTGTTCTCAATCCCACTGCCATTTACTTTGCCCATTAAGTAAGACTTTTTCTATGTCTAGCTGTGAAGCTTTATAGCTGCATTAGTACTAACTACCTAGCATAAGGCAGAATAACCCAGAACAAAAGCAGGCTGTACTGGACTTCCTTAGGTCTTTAAAGTTAAAGTTCTGCAACTGAAAAAACCAAGCTGCCTAACCTGTTTGACAGCACAGTCATTTCCCAAAGCAGGGTCTGGTCCAGAACAGACATAAACATTTGAGGGTAAGCCAACATATGAATTTCTGTCAATTCCTGAAGAATCTCTCATGTTGAAGTAGACTGCCCAGAGGACTCTAGGCTTTTCCAGTGCCTCATTTTCTGTCTCTGAAAAGACACAAAAAAGATTCCAGTAATGAATGTTCACATGTAATAAGGGAAATATGTAACCTACATACTAAAAGTCATTTTATTAACATGGAATTACTATAATAAAGTAATTTTTTTCTTTAAAAAGCCAATTTATTTTACTTTTTTATTTTGTGAAGGTACTCTTCCATTCCTATGTATGTAAACCCTAATTATTCTGTATACATTATGCCATGTAAGAACCACTTATCACCTAAAAGCACACAAGCAAGAACCTTGGTCTAACATTAAGGCCTTTCCATTTCATGTTATCTAGTTTACTCTAGATAAACTCCATGAGCATAAGACAGTCTGAAAAAGACCTTCAACAGGCTGTGCCAACTTGAAGCTATTATATTTCACATGCAAAGATATTTTTGATGTATCCTTTTTTCTCCCCTAAATCAATAGTTTATTTTTGTATGGGAACTCTTCTCATAACAGACCTTTGTGTGCTTTCAGGTTGAGCGTCTTCAAGCCAATCAAGGAGACTAACTCATGCTCATGGATTAAGTAAAAAAAAATTTAAAGAAAAATTCACAAAGAATAACTCACCCACCCGCCAAATTAACTGCCAATAAAGATTTATCAAAAGTCTCTACTTGAGATGTGTGATAAGCAGTATGTAGAACCTCTAAACTGTGAAAATACTGCTAAATGAAAATAAATTATGAATTTATATTTATCTATGCTTACTAAGGATTTGTACTGTGCTACAATACTCATTACAAATACAAAATGATCATTAACTATGTCTTGCTTGTTCATCATCTCTACCTTCTTGCACATTCTGTTACTCTTACATTCGTATAACCTCCTCCTGGCACAGGGAGAAATCCTCTGGGAAGATGAAGGTCACTTTTTCACAGCGCAGAATGCAATGGAGGAATACACAACAGATTCTTAGCTTAACAGATACTATTTGATTGGCATATTTGCTACCCCTTTTTGGTATTTTACCTCCTCTATAACAAATGAAGCTTGTAAAAGACCTTGTGAGATTTACTTCCTTCTATGAAGAAACTTCTGGATAACAACGGCATTCGAAACAGTGTTTTAAAGTATTTGAATTAGGAAAAAAAAAGAGATAAATCTACACTATTCCTTCAGTATCTTTTTATAACTGTCAAATACTTTAAAAAAATAGGTGCTAACCATACTGAACAGTTTGAAATATAAATTAAATTCATCAGCCTGTGAAAGTCTGCGCCTTAATACAGGGCAAGATGCTCTTTAATATATTTAAAAGTTCACATTGCTCATAAAAGTTACTTCTTCCTCATTTAGGCAGGAAAATGAATGGAGTCCTCTTCTCCAGGTGACTTTGCCTCTTTGACCTGCCATGGCCCAGTGCTCACTTTATCTGGTGATTCATTTTCAATAACTCCAACAGTATTTGTTCTGACATTTTAATTAAAATACGACCACTACCTCATCCTGATGATAAAAAGGCCTATGTGTCAGTGAAAACTAGCTTTTCAGTGCCTCAGTGCACCTGAGGACCCCTATGATCACAGAGTTTCTACAGAAGAATTTCACTCAGGTTCTAAACAATCTATCATTTCAAAACTGGATCATTTTAAACATTAAGATTAATGCTTACCCCCCCAAACGATTAGAAGACACTAAACCACAAGCTAATCTTTTCTTCATCAATTGAGTCTTTGAAACACACTGCACTGTCTTAAATTTTCAAGATACATGTTTAATATTAAAAGTTAGAAATTAGCAGGATTTAAATTAATGAGTATCAACACAAAAGATGTTTGCAGCTCTCCAATCTAATGAAGTTTTCTATTTACAAACCCTAGTTGTATTGTACATGTTTGTTTTGTAAAGGTTCTCATACTACAAGCCTAACAAAATATTTACATCTTTGGAACATCAAAGTAATCACCTTGCCTGTAAGCAAAAAAGAAAGAAAATGCATATTATTTAATACTTCCCTTCCTATTAAGAGCACATTGTTGTCTAACAAAACCAGTAAGATATTTGGTTTTTTCATTAAAAAGAAGAGGGAAAAAAGTGTAAAAATTAAAAAGATGACAGAAAAACAAACTTGTGAAAAGCTTAACTCAACCCTTCATGATACACTGTTCTCGTTATCCTGAGAGGAAAAAGAATGATTAGCCACAAAAAAAAACTTCTTTTCTTTTCTGAACAGGAGAAAATTAATGAGGTTAAGAATGAAGCATAATAGCAAATATTATAAGCAAATCAATTATAAATATTATAAAATACATCCTCATCTTATTAACTCCTGTTTACATGAACATCAAAACGTCCACTGACAGCTAAGAATTGTTTCCTGGTAGAAGAACTACAATTTACTCTATTTAACTATGAGCATGCTGTATTTGTAAATGCTTTGCCAGGGTTAGAACACAGCAATATCTCCTATGTGCTAACTATTCTATGAACATCTACCAAAAATACGACTAATTTAAAGATCTCAGGATTAAATTTCAAAGATTTCTGTGGAACTTCCTCAAAGTATCTCAGGGACAATTTCTTTCTAAGTAACAGCTTCTTTGTCAACAGCTACTTTCTTCTGGGACTGTGAAATTATCCATCTCAAGGTCAAAGTTCATCAAAGTAGCGGGCAAGGTTTCCTTCAATTTAGGGCAAAACAGTTTGTTATTGGAAATGACTGGAAATCTATCTTCCTGATAACACTGCCGTGTGTGACAACTTTATGCTTCCACTGCTCAAAGCAGAAGCCAGAGAATTTAAACTCAAAACAGCAAACAAGGAAGCGCTTGAAGAAGATAACAAAAGGATGAGCAACGCTGTTAGAGTAAGAGAAGGCAAAAGAAAACTAGGAGGGTTATAGCACTCAGCACATCTGGCACCTGGAGGAGAACAGCAGATCACTAACTTTTGGGGTTTTGAGATCTTTTGTTAGTGATAGACAGTATAAAAAAACAGATTCACAAATACCTCATTTCATTACTGCACACTTGAAAGACATACTGAGGAGCAAATAGGTTTCCATGCAAAAGAACGCGTGAAAATTTAAAAAGGTCCTAGACACTTCTAGCTGTGGCCTTTGCATACTGAACCAAACTACAGTTGAAGAAGACAGGGAACATTAGATGACAAAATAGAAAAAACCTGACATCTGCCTAATTAATCTCGCTCTCAGAATAGATTCCTTTACTTTGAAATGCTGATATCCATTAGCAGCTCACCATAACTTGACTTTGATGACAGAATCAGATGTTCGGTAACAAATACTTTTGTTACAAGGGTAAATTATATTTTTGCAAATTAATTTAATTTATTTATCTTTACCTTTTTCTGTATCTAGATTGAACAACTTCTGTACAACAGGCTCTAAATCTTCCCTAGCAGTTTTAGTTGATGGACAGGTTAAATGGACTAAATCTGTTAAAAGAGAATACAAACTAATTACAATCACCAATACAGACATATAAATTACAATTTTTAAAACGCACAGCAGTTTTTTTATAAATCACTGCTCTTAATATAATTCAATTCCTTAAACCCAGAGAAATACCGTATTAGAGAAATACAGTGTATATACACCATACAGAAGTCTTCTTAATACATCTCAATGACCTCTCTGTTCCATATATGTTAGTACAATGAAAGTATAAGTTAACATCAGCAGTGCAGACAAAGAGTATCATTCTATGAAAAGGCATCTATTGATACCAGGAAAAGCAGCAGCAAGATCCTGGATAACACATTGTATTTGTCATTAATGAACTCTAGAAACCCCAAGAACATTCTTATCAGTGCTGACAGTCCCGTAGTTCAACAGCTTACTAACCACACAAATAATCATCAAAGCTCTCCTTGAAAAGCTAAAGTGGGACTGAATAGGCATTTGGAAATTTGGTTACTGGCAGTTAAGTCTGACTGTATAGAAGCGTGAAGCTTTCTCACTGAAGTAAAAAGTTTGAGCAAGACTCCTGTAGTTTTTATTGTACTAAATGGTAAGCAGGAGATGAAAGTGAATTGGTGTATGTTTTAAGTTACAGCTCTAGTGGGCTGGTAATTAACTTTGTCTCTCCAGCCATCGGGTGAATAAAGAACCCTGGGAATGCTGTCATGTTTTGACAAACTAGACAGAATTTCAAGAGAAGCACTGCTGAATATCAGACACTGTTCAGTGATGGAAGTTATGACATATACAATCCCTTGGCACAATGTAACAAAAAAGCTCTACAACATTTTATTCATCCACCTTCCTACCGGATGAGAGAAACAAGAGTTTTGTGTTTGTGTGAGGGTAAAATTAGGTCAGGTGGGCCAGTAAGGATTTACTATACCTCGCAAAACTGATTTCAAGTACTTGATTTCAAGAGGTGCTCTGTACACATCAGAAAAAAAATCACAGAGTGCAACAAGCCCATATTGGAAAAAGATGACATAAAAAAATTTTGGACCACAAGAACACATCTGTGGAACTGCATATTTAATCAAAAATTAACTTACAGCATGGGTAAATCAATGCCACTAAAACCAATTCTGTATTTGTGTAAATTCACAACTTTGCTTGAATAATGCAGATTTGATATTTAGATTTATTGCTCATGTACTTGTTTTCATGAAAATAAAGTTGCTAAATGGATTACTCGTGGAACACACTATTCCTTTATTTGTTCTGTCTTGAAAACTAGTGAAGTTGCTGACTCTTTAGAAAAGATACTCACTTGATGCAGCTCTTCACCTCTTTTCTGTTCCATTGGTCTCTATTCAGATACAGAGCCAGCTACTCTGCTGCGTTATCCCACCTGATTGTACATCCACTCATTCAGATATTTAAAAGCCTCATCTTAAAGCTTCTTATAAAATCACCACTCATTTGCTACTGAACAGCTGTCTGGAAACTTATCAGCAGAGAAAGATCATGAAGAAGTTTAACATTTCTTTGTACGAAGTTTAAATTCATTAATTTTTTCTTCTTTACTGTACATTTTTGATCAATTTGATAGCAATGTATAGCTATGGCATTATTTTAAATCCAGATGATATGCTTCTTTCACTCTGAAATTTGGCTACATTTGTGTCATCATTTACAAGTACATCATACATATTCTTATTGATTTCCTAGTCTCAGTTATGCCATGAATTTTGACACATCAGGAGGACCAGAAAATTAACGCTTCATGCTCCTTTCAGATTGGACACATACAGATTATATTAAAACATTATTTTTTTTATTTAACCAAACCCAAACCTTCTGTCTAAAAGGAATATGTACTACAAACATAAATAAAAACAGGTGGTGATAACAAAAGTCTCCCTGTAACCTTATCTAAATATTTGCAACCCCAAACACTATTATACAATTTATACTTTCCTCAAAAAATCCACAGCTATAAATCAATAAAGTTCACATAATTTACTTTCTATAAAATCTTTTTTATTATCTTTAAGGTTATGGCTATGAGTCACAGTCATCAGTATATATTTTGATTATATTTGATTTACTCGGGTATAACTGCATTAGTTACAGTGGTTGCCAACATTTGTCTTCGAGTAATTCTTCTAGCAAGAAGAACGATGGGTTTAGTTCATGATTTCATCATTACAGTCTCAATTTTTAGGGCAAGTGAAGGAGTTTGGTTCCACTCAACTGGCAATACAGATTATGTGCCTGTCGTTTATGCAGTGTGATCAAAGAGTAGATGTATTTGTATACTTATCTTAAATAATTGTTTGAAGGAGAAATCAGTCAGGTTAAAACCCATTTACAGATAATGATGTAAAAGTTTAAAAAAATTATGAAATATGTCCCATAACTAGAATTCAACTATACGTAAAATACAGCTGCATTATTTCAATACATGCAGACAAATTTCATTAAGGAATGTAGTACTTCATCTTCTGAAACTAAAAGATTTTATGGAGAAAAGTAAATAACAAAAAACTTAATTTTTCAGCACCACAGCAAGTGTTATAAAACTAATGATTTACATCTACTTGAACATTAATCTTTCTTTAGTTTTACTTTCCCGCTATATATATTTTGTGAACCCTTAAAGTAAATCAGCTATTTATAGATAAATATTAGCAATATGCTTCAGAGCGCTAAGTTCTTAATTTCAGATTTTCAATTTTTTACATTGCTTAAGTAGGAAATATAACTTTGAATTACTGCATCATTTAGTTCACTCTTCTTTCATATGCAAAGCCCTGAGTACAAGCTGAAGTAACAGAAAATAAACTGGTTATTATTATTATGGTTACTTATTTTTGTTCAAAAGTAATAGGTAGGTAAGCTCTAATTCTATTTATCTTCCATAAACTGTCCCAGACTGGTAATCTTTCCAACATAATGTAGAAAAGGAATTTGGAAAGAAAAATACATACTCAATAAGAACATTATGTTGTTCATCTGTTGACATAAAATACCAGCAACAGTCATAAAGCTCTGCACACAGAAAACTGTTAATGGAAATACTGGGATGTCCCTTTTAGAAAAGTGATCTCCTAGATATATTTAGAAGCCACCAACAAAGTTCTTAAAAGAACTTTTGTAACTTTTCTTCAAATAGATCACAATACACTCCCTTCCTCGAAATCTCATAATGGGACATAATCCCACCTCCACCAAAACTTTCAGAAAATAAATAGTCCCCAAATACAGTGTACTTCAGGTACTTCAGTTTAACAGTTCAGTTTAAAAGGTACTCCTTTTCAAAAAACAAGCTAACAGCAAGCTACCAGTCAGATTAATGTGCTTTAGAATTTTTTTAAACTACTGATGGAAAAATTTATTGTTGTATTAATTGTTAATTAATTGTTCAGTGTATGTTGATGAAGTAAGAAAAGCGAAACAAGAACAGAGTCAGAACAGAAGCCTCAAAATACTCCACTAGAAATAACCTTGACATGTAACTTGATGCTTGTCTTGAGAATCTATTCTTATAAAAACAAAAATTTGTAGCATTTTTCATGGGGCCACAGAATTGTATGTCATAAAGATCCTCTTAAGTTCTAAATGTAGCCTGAAAGGAAATAAAAAACAAATACATGCATCTATATTAACTAAGACCCTACTGCTTTTTCCTTACTTTATATTTTCAGAAATGAATAATTCAGAAGAGAATACTTTGGGTGGGTTTTTGCCCTTTAATTATAGCACTAAGAGAAAATTCTTGTCAGAAAATTTTACAAAGAAAACATTTCTAAATTAAAAAATATTAGTATTTTGACTTGAGGACTGCAAAATCTTAGCTAATTACAGGGGAGAAAAAGTCTTTTAGAGCTCTAACCTTATCTGCCATTCTACTAAATTTTCAGTTGTCTTAATTTTGCAGAACAAAATAGGAATTATAATACTTTTTTTTTTTTTTTAAGTAAAAAAATAATACTAGAGCAGCCAGAACAAAAAGCTCTTTGTGGTGCTATTTTGTAATTACTGTAGAGCAAATAGAATGTTGTCCATGTACTAATAAGACTGCAACTATAAAGCTTATTAGCCACACAAGCTTTTAAAGGAACATTTGATTTTTTGATCTGTTTGGAAATAAAAACCAATATACTATATTACCATCCAAAACACAGTAAGATTTTTAATAAATAATTATTGCATGTAAATTTAAAAGAACTTGAATGCAACAAGAATCTTGTGGTATGATTCTTTCATGTGAAGCCATATGAAACAGCACATAACTGGTACAGCATGAAGACAATGAACAATTTCACTCTTCTGCTGATAACAACACCCAGTACACATTATTTTCTTGGGTAATAACCTGGTCATTGCACAGCAGAGCAGTGATACACACATATTTTAATTTTTGTTTCAGAGCTGACAGAGTCAATGGGAAAGATATAGTTAAGGTTACATACATACACCCTGTACTTACAAGTGTCCTTCATGCATGTCATAGTTGAGGAACACAACTCAATGACACAAACTGCTGGTTTTCCTACATCGACTGGAGGCACTGTTAAAATGGAAACCTATCAAGCAGAAAAAACAACTTATGTGAAAGCAGAGTAACATGGAGGATGAGGCAACCAACACAATTCTGTGTAAAGGTGAAAAATAACTGCAGACGTTTATACAGTTCTGTTTTCTGGTTTATCAGTAACAATTTGTGGAATCGATTCTGCAGAGTTTGAGCAGTCAAGAATTTCTACCAAAGTCTGTATGGCCACCTCTGTGAGGAATGTCTGCAGCAGTGGAACAGAAAGAAACCTCACACCATCATCCTTTCCAACGAGATGACAGTTTAGAAACTCTGCTGTCAAGAGACTGCAAAATGTTTTTTGAATGCTGGGCAGAGCACTGTTACATGAGAAAGAGTGGAGTAGTTTTATGCAGGATGCCAGGAGCAAAACTTAGGAAGAAAAGACTTCTCTGCCATATATATTCTTATTTTGTAGGCCCTATTTAGCCTGGAAGAATACAGGACGTGTACACAGAAAGCACTTAACACAGATTAATAACCTTTAAAATTAAGGCTTGCAAAGACTCACAAAACAGAAACATTAAAAGAAGGATCTGAAAGCGCCTAATAAAAACTTTGAATGGTAAAAGTGAATTTTAAAAAACCCAAAAGAGTTTTGAACAAAGTTTGACAATATACATTAACAGTTAACAGAATACTAAGGGAAAGAGCTCATTAAAAGCAACCAAAAATCAACTAACCTAAATACAGCAGCTTAGAAACTCTGTTAATTAATATAGTGCCAACCACCAAACAGGGAAACCCACATCATTGACAAAAACCCCAAACATTTCTAATGGCTTTATACAGACTAATGAATTAAAGAATAATCAGTAGAGATAGTTATCTAATAAAGCTGGCCTCAAACAGAAACAAAAGCATGAATTCCTACCAAGAGCTAAATATTAATACACACAATTAATAAAGAGACAAGTGATACAAAGTGGATATACATACCTGCTGCTCTGAATCTGTGTTTAGTACAGACTGATCTGTAATGAGCACTGCTCTGGAGATCTGCCTACAATTAAATAAAAGTTACGGCTTTTCACAAAAACGTAAAAAATAGCAGTTTGGAGGCAGAGTTTTGGCAGTTGCAAATCTAAACATAATTCCTTGGGAAGGCTACTTAAACATATAATCTTTATCAGTATGAGTTTTAAGTAGGTATATTTCCTGTTGCTGAAGTAGGCCCACATCTGAAACATTAATGAAGTGCTTTCAATGACCAAAACCGACGATGAACAAATGAGCCAGTGCCGTTATATACAACAGCTTGAATAACCTTCAGATTGTTTTAAAAAAATCTTTTGTTTATTTGACAAAGATTACTAGCAGCATATTACAGGACTTTTTAGGTTCCAAATGGCATAGGACACTTCAGATTATTGGGAAATACAGTAGGGTGCAGTTGGTGAACTGAAGTGTCAAATCCTCCATTGCCTACGATTATTTCTGCAGCACACCTACTGTTGCAGTTTTGCTGATATCTCATCTGCAGTATTTTGAAGACAAAGGCAGGATATGCCATGTTTTTTGGCAAGAACAATGATAGCCAGAGAAAACAATTACTTTTAATACTTTTCTAATCCTGAACATATTTAAAGGGAGAATAGTGACCGGCACCTTCACCTTCCAACCACTTTTTAACAAATGTGAAATACACTTAGAGCTATAGGATTTTTTTCCATAGGGAAAAGGGCAATATGATTTAGAGGAAAGTTTAAGAAAATCTAAACACAAAAAGTACAGTATGTCCTCAAGTACACACAGAAAGAGAAAACTATCCACAGAACTAAGCTGTACTGCCAAGATAAAGGAGACAATGAACTTTAACTCACATGATACTTTAGATACCATAACTTAAAGAAATTTACTGTGCTTATTC
This sequence comes from Nycticryphes semicollaris, assembly GCA_013400055.1. Classification (NCBI taxonomy): domain Eukaryota; kingdom Metazoa; phylum Chordata; class Aves; order Charadriiformes; family Rostratulidae; genus Nycticryphes; species Nycticryphes semicollaris. Next base: position 735,153 of record VXBJ01007013.1, on the reverse strand, counting down.
TTTTACTACATACCTGTAACACACATTTGTGCATACAGTCTCTGAAAGGTAACTATCTTCCACAATAAAATAATTAGCACTTATTCTTTGTCCAAAATGATCCACAATAGCTTTGCAACTGTTGAAAAAATTCAAGCCAAAATAAGAAATTTAAATATAAGATTACAAAGGACGCGTAAGGTTTTGAAACTGAGTTATAAAGAAGATTATTTATATATTTCAAATAAATTATCGACCTGTTTCTTTAATGTGTGAACCCCTAAAACAACTGAAATTGACAACTAAATCCTAGACTTACACATTCTATCTTGTATATACATTTTTTTATAACAACACTGTATAAAAAAAAAATAATTATACTAGAACTTTTAAGAAATTGGTCACTTTATATGGAAATAATGCTGGCATTTGATTGCAGGCAAAAACAGCATAGGTCATTCTGAATGGTTTTGTAGATGTTACAGGATCATGGTGGGTTTTTCCCCTGCCGATCAGCTACCTTACCAAAGTCATATTTATTTTACAGAAATATTTGACAAATTACATGGCAAATTAACTTCAGAGATGTAAGGAAAAATCCCTGAGAAATATGTTCATCAGACAAGGACTTTTTCTGACCTTCTGTATTTGTGACTAAACATAGCATTTATCTCTTAACTATACAAAAGGAGTAACTAATACTGGTTGTCTATGCATATATACAAATTCTAAAGCAAAAATGTATTTGCCTCAGGCAATACTTTGAAAACTAAAAAAAAAAAAAAAAGGCAGGAAAAAACAAAAAACACACCTCCACCATCTTCCAAAAAACCCCTCCAAACAAACAAAACAAAACAAACCCAAGACCCTCAAAAAAAAGCCTTTCTGAATGCAAGCAGGCCAAAAAAAAATGAGAATAACTAAAATTTGGGGCACTGCTACAAAAATTTTCAAGAGTCGAGTGTAACACAAGAGACTAACAATCTGATAAATGGTTCAGAAATGCTAATCACAAGAAAGAACCATTTCTGAGAGCTTAAACAAGAACAGGATACAATTTTCAGATTTTAATGGGAAAACGTCTCAATGAAAGAACAAACTTCAGGTTTATATATGACATGTTTGAAACCAATAAAACATACGAAACAAGTAAGTAGGAGGCTGCGTGCAGATACCAAGTAAACGCAACCTCTACTGCCGATTCCTAAATGCCATAGTCTGTGTTGAACTTAACTGTACATATTTTCCTCAAACTATGATGCTACAAACATTTTTAGAAACTCCTATAGGCTTAAAGAACACCTACTTTAATGAATGTTTTTCCTATCTACAGTGCAAGGAAAATACATGCACTACAATTTTTTCTTTAACACTTGTTTCCCTATACTAAGGATCTTTAAGGCTTAATAGTGACATCTAACACAAAATTTTAAAGTTTTCTACAATATCAGAACATTTACTGTATACATAAATAAAGCAAATTAGTTCTATTTAACTTTTGCTTGGTGCATTACAGTTATTGCATTTTTTTATATTAAATTCTTCTGAATCATATCTCAATGTTTCAGTCAATTTAATATACAGGACTGAAAGAAGTAAATTCTCTCACACTCATTTACACACACGCACAGGGAAACATCAAGGGAAACAAAAGGATGCCTAAAACAGAGATTTCCCACAGATTTAAACACGTTTTATCATAGTGCAACTTTATTCCTGTCAGTTGACATCTGACGTGCAAGTTATGCCTTATAAATAAAGAGCATTTCTGTAACTTCAAGTTATTCATTTGCTTCTGCGATCAAAATGCTCTATAAAACTGGAGATAAGAACCAAATCTAAATAAGTAATAGCAATCAGCTGCCACTAGCATTAGTAAATCAGTTGTTTTAGCAGTCTGAAATGAGACCTGACAAAGGGTGCACACAATGCTTATTTACAAACCTAAGAGGCTTATGACAATTAAGCACATTTGTGTAACACTAACTTCTAATGCTGATTTCATTGGAAACTGTATACTACATATATACCTATATTCTAATTGAACAGATAACTTGAAATCAGTAATTAAAAGATGTCTAATGGTACAGGCATTGCTTAACTTTAGACGTAGTATTCTTCATACAGTTTCGATCACATTCTATTCAACATGTGCTTCACTTGGAACTTTAAGAAGTTGTTGGTTTTTTTATTGTTAACTAACTGATTTCATTCTCAAGCACTCATTTGAATACTGCAAATAAACAAGGAAGTCAAGCTACTACAGTTAATTTCTAATTATAACCTTTCTTATTGTTTATGAAACAATTTCCCCTGCCACCTCCCTAAACGTTATAGAAGGGGAAAGGTTGATTAAATGTCATGTTGCATCACTCAAAGCCAGCAAAAGCAACTACACACTTTTTATTTTCCAGCTAAGTGTTGTTTCCTCTCCTTTGTTCAGGAATAGCTATCAGGTCGTACATTTGATAAGACTCTAAACAGAGAAAGAGATAGCGCTTTTCGTTTCAGCCTCCACTTTACTTCAAAGGATGATGCTGAGAAAATTTCTTTCAAGTACTGCTTCCAAATATGGAAAACACTTATGCACTGACATTATCAGGTCTCTGTCATCTGATATGTGTTGGGACAATGAATCATACAGAACCCTCCATTGACCTTCTTTCAATGTGTCTAGATAAAAGGATGAAAATTAGAATCCATCTCCTTGCAGTGCCACGAGTTATAAATGTACTTTATAGGGCTCATTATCCAAACTAATGGACTAAGGGCGACATCCTTGAAATGGACTTACCAGCACTGACAAAGCCAGTATGCAATATTTCAAGAAAGATATGTAAATTACTATGTTTGCTATATCTTTTTATTACAGACGTATAAATTTCCATTTATCACATCTTTTCCATTTTTGAGAGAAGAATTATGTAATTGGAAACATATGTAAAGTCTGATTAACATAAAATGCCTACCATTATTATTTATGCAATCCATGTATTTTAAAATACTTGAAATGTTATCATCTTTACCAAAAAAGTGACCTATAATAAACATGGAGAAAATAAACAACAACAAAGTAATCCTCATGCATACACTCAATGTGCTTTTTCCTCAATCTAAGGAATATGATGTGGTTTTCATTTCCTAACGGAGCATCAGAGTTCTATCAAGAATGCAGGATGCTCTGCATACGTATTAAAAAGCAGACCTAGTATGTTACAATGCATCGAAATTTTCTAGTGGATTACCAAAATCTGTCTTCCCAGAATCTTACTTTGATAAACTAAAATGTTTAAAATGTAGTAAAATGTAAAATGATAAAAATAATTACATAGTTGTGGATGAAATCTACTGTTCTCTGTACAAAGAGTTATGGGAGGTAAAAATAATAAAAAAAAACATTTCAACTAGATATTGAACGGGTTCTTATTTTTCTTGTGCTGGAGAGAATGTCAGCCATGCCTAGGCAGGAGCTGGAATAAACTTTGGTAATATTTAAGAACTTCAAATTGAACTCTAAACTATCCACAAAAAGTATGAGAAGAAAATCAAGGCTGTAGCTAAAAGTATAAATTTTCCTTACATGTACTAAAGCAAGAATAAAAAAAATACAGAAAAAATAACTGCACTAAGATCTTGTTGAAGTCTGGAAGCCTACAGAAGACGCTTTACAAAACAGACATTAATATTGCACAATTGGACTGAATTTCTACTGTTGAGAGTTTAATCTATTTGTAACCAAGACAAGCTGCCTCTGAAGCTACAGAGACAGCTGTACTGACAACCAGATATGAATTTGTCTATTAACGGCCTGTTGACTCAAAAGCTCAGTAACTCATAAATATTCTCATTAACGATTTGATAGCTGATTTTTATTAGGCAAAACACTGAAGCCCAAAGTCAGGAGGAAATTAGAGCTGGTGCAGGGAGGGAATACACAGTAAGAAAGACATGAAGAAAGAAAAAGAGAAAGGAAAGAGTGATGATCTTAGGAATGAACTGGATTGCTTGCTAAGTAGCACTCCAAGGAAAAGACTTAGCAAGTAAAAGCAGTACTACATTCAAGTGAGAGGAAAAAAAAAAAAAAACAGCAAAGAAAAAATAATACAACTGAATAAAACCATATACCTGCATCAAAGAATCTCAGCTTTCTGAGCTCTATTTTTGCTACGGTGAAGATGATATTTGAGACTTTTGAAAGTTATTAAGGACGAAAGGGTACGTTCTATGACCCTTCTTTCATTACTGAAAATATCTTCTTAAAAAACATACTTTGACCTAGGCTGCATTATTTTGACCATCTCAAAGAAGTCTGACACTTCCCTTAAGATTTTTTTTTTTGTTTACTTTTAGTTTGGCGTAGAAATGCTACCTGGTAAAATAGCAGCTTGGAAACTATGGGAGACCTAAGAGACAAGAGAAGCAGGCTGGCAGCTCCAAGGAAAAGGCACATGACTAGCCTTGGGAAGCTGGATGTGTTGTGCTTCTTCATATTCAGCATCAGATAACGACATCATTAAAAGAGTAGTGGTTTTGGAATAATGAAAATCTGTTTAGAATATTAAATATTAGTAAAATATTAAATAAAAAAATTAAAAATATTCATTAATTCTGCGCCTCAAAAATCTGTCCTTCAGTTCTAAGTGAAAATTGCGTAAGTGAACCACTAAAGCAGAATGAAGACTTTTTACAATCTAAAGATGACCTCTTACAACTAATGATTCCTCCAGATTCTGCCTAAGTTACGATATAATCACTTAAGATCATCTATGCATGGACCAATGATGGAAAAATTTCGTAAATGATAAAAGGAACTCTAAAGAGACTAATAGCCTAAGAAATGACACTTGAAACCTACGCGGAACTTACTAGATTCAAAACACAAAAGCAGGTTAAAGGAAAAGCAGCACTCCATCTTTTCTGGAAAACATATAATGTTAACAAAGAAAACATCAATTTCAAAAGTCTTCAGAATGTGCAAAAGCAACTGGAAACTGGGGCAACCAGCACCACTGACCAATTAAGACTCCACAAATTGGTGTTTGGAAGTTGCTAACAACTGTAGGATTTGTCCCTCTGAAAGAGCAAGTAAACTATTTAAACATTGGAAAATAAAGCTGCCTACAGTAAAAGTTCAATTATTATTGTAAAAATAAATTACAGAGTTTATGAAAGGGGGATAATCTCATTTGCATATCAATCATGTGCTTAAAACAATAACACATGATTAAATACTATCACATTTGCATCTCAAAATCTAAAACCGCAATGAACTTCAGAACCCTGAGGAACTGACAGAAAGGTAAGACCCACTGTTTATAGAATTTCAGGGAAAACAGACACTACTTGACCACGTGATGACAAATCCAGCTACAAGTATTGTGCTCAAAGAGTCAAATGTGCAGTGCAACTGGAAAGTAAAAACAACGGTTATTTAACTACTAATTTTCCTAATAAAATGTTATTAAATATTTTCTAGCTTGATTTTCAAAATTTTCTACAGAACATTTTGAACTTTTCAATTACAGAAACTAAGCTGAAAACAGACTCTTAGGAGAGCCAAAATCTGCAGTCAGACTAATAATGGATAGAATGTATATAACAGAAACCATGACAATTTAGAGGTGTGAAAAATGCCTCTATGGAAAAAACTATGGGTTGATTTTTCGTGGTACAACTGTAAACCCGCCTACAGGCCTGATATTGTTGTAGAAGAATTTATCCTAGGATAAGAGGGCAGCATAGTTTATGACAACAATCTACCTAAAAACTCATTAAAGTCTTTTCTCTTGGAGTGACATGCATTATCAGCAAAGATTAATCTGATGAGTCTTTAGGTGAGCTCCATTTTTAAAAATGCAATAACAGAGGGCTTTGTTGTCATCTGATGAAAATCAATTAGAGTAGGTAAGGCCACAAGGAAAACTAACATCACTCATCACCAGCCCCCCGGCAGCTGAAATGATTTGTCTTCCAAGCTTGGGTGATCAGGAGCTGTAGTAATATCACAGGGAAATTAATTTAGTTTCTATATTCTAGACCACTTTCCTTGTTCTGGAGGACCTATACACAAATTACTTTTAATCAAGGTTGATGTGTTATTAATACCAAGGAGGATCTTTGAAGAATCATTTTTTTTAAATTGACTTAACACATTTTTCATCTGTATTTTGTATATAAACAGGAGGTTACTTATATTACCCTTACCGTCCAGATTCTTTGTCCACTACAAGGCACTGCACAGGATGGCGAAGACAATAGATACCACCAAACACAGCACACAACCTAGAAACACATTAGGACAAAATAAAGTTTACTCTTATTATGGCTAACTGTAATCAATATGAGTGTGTGTCATAAGCAAGGCAAAGTAGTAGGCACATTGTAGTACAAATTTAATAGCATGCCTTAATCTCTCAATCAGACAATCAAACCCCAATGAAAATAAAGCATGCCATATTGTTTTTGCTATTAACTTCTCTTTGTATTCTCTTTGTATTAGCATTTATCTTCTCTACTTTTACAAAACTTCATGCCTACAAGAAGCTCAAATTGTGAAAGCCCCACAGAATAAAGACTTTTTATAATCTAAAGATGATCTCTTACAAATAGTGACTCCTCCAGATTCTGCCTAAGTTATGATATAATCACTTAAGAACATCTATGTTCTTAAGAACATCTATGACCGATGATACAAAAATTTCCTAAATGAAAAAAGGAACTCTAAAGAGACTCATAATTTAAAGATACTAGATTATGACATTTGAACATCAGGGACTCCATGTGAAGTCAGTCCACCGCAAAACGTCATTGCTAACCCTGTTGTGGCTCTTCACCAGATGAATCTGTCCTATGCACAAAGTTGGAGGCTGCTGTCCTGTGAAGCTGCACAAAGATCAGTTGGTCTGGTGATAAACATGACCCCAGGTCATTGTATCTTAACTTTCTCTATCTGCCAAAAGCCAAGCTTAATCTCAGGGAATTACTTTTCTCTTGACCTGATGTGACACAAAGTGACGCCTAAAATTTTTACTTGAACCCACATTAACATCAAAATGACTGTGATATCAGTCATTTTTTAACTTTTTTTTTTAAATTCTGTTTCTGAAAGGTTTTAATATAAACCCACACTCTTCAAAATGCTGTCAAGCAAGCATGAAACACCAATATTCTTCACATTATTTATTTACAAAAAAGCTCTTTAAGCTTTCTGTGAGAGCACTATAACGCAGAGAAATTCATGATCTTACAGAAACAGGATACATGTTCGAGATTCTCAGGTCAAAGCTTCATGATTAATTGTGAATTAATCATAGAATGGCTTAGATTAAAAGGGATCTTAAAGATCATCAAGTTCCAAACCCCCTGCCATGGGCAGAGACACCTCCCACTAGACCAGGCTGCTCAAAGCCCCATCTATGCTGGCTTTGAACACCTTCAGGGACGGGGCTTCCACAACGTCTCTGGGCAACACGTGCCAGTATCTCACCACCCTCACAGTAAAGAATTTCTTCCTAATATCTAATCTACATCTCCTCTCTTTCAGTTTAAAACTGGACCCCCTCATCCTATTGCTACATTCCCTGATAAAGAGTCCCTCCCCATCTTTTCTGTAAACCTCCTTTAAGGTCTCCCTGTAACCTTCTCTTTTCCAGGTTGAATAATCCCAACTCCCTCAGCCTGTCCTCACAGGAGAGGAGCTCCATCCCTCTGATTACCTTCATGACCCTCCTCTGGACCCATTCCAACAGGTCTGTGTCCTTCTGATATTGGAGGTCTCAGAGCTGGATGCAGCACTACAGGTGGGGTCCCACCAGACAGAAGCATAGGGGAAGAATCCCCTCCCTGCTGGCCATGCTGCTGGGAATGCAGCCCAGGATAGGGTTGGCTTTCTGGGCTGTGAGAACACATTGCTGGGTCATGTTGAGCTTCTCGTCAACTAACACCCTCAAGTCCTTCTCTTCAGGGCTGTTCTCAATCCATTCTCCACCCAGCCTGTATTTGTGCTTGGGATTTCCCAGGCCACGTGCAGGGCCTTGCATTTGGCTTTGTTGAACTTCATGAGGTTTGCACAGGCCTCCCAAAGGTCCCTTTGGATGGCACCCCTTCCCTCCAGCATATTGACTGCTCCACACAGCTCAGCATCATTGGCAAAATAAGGCTGCAAAATGAAGGTACACTCAATCCCACTGTCCATGCCACTGACAAAGATGTTAAACAGCACTGGTCCCAATACCAGCCGCTGAGGAATGCCACTTGCCACTGGTCTCCAGCTGGACATTGAGCCATTGACCTGCAACTCTTTGTGTGCCATCATCCAGCCAGTTCCATATTCACGAAGCAGTCCCACCATCAAACACACGTCTCTCCAATTTGGACAGGGATGCCATGCGGGATGATAAACTTCAGTCAATTTTTTGTTTACAATGTATTATTTCAGGGGCGTTCTTAGTATAATAATACAAAGTGCAGATGATTAAGTTCTCTAGAATTTGGTGTGACAGAAAGTAAACTAGTAAGAACATTTAAGAAAATACTTTTTCAAATTACATTAAAAAAGAAATAATCTTTCTCTTGAAAATTTCCAGTCAGCATGGAAATTACTCAGTGGAAAAAGGTAAAGAGAAAAGATGGGGAAGGTTTGTCTGATCCCTTACAATGCAATTTCAGGTTTGGACTGTTTGCAATGCTTGATCTATCTTGGGAATCTTAACAGTGTGGGGGGGTAATTTATTTATTTACTTATTTAAGAACCTCTAGTTGTTTATTCAGATGAATCAGCTCTTACTGACCTCTTCTCATGAATGCTGAAGGGAAAGAAGGGACAAATAATTTGCATATTGACATATACTGCATGCCCTTTTCTCAGAGAGAACTGCTCTATCAGAGACAACTGTCTAATGCTAGCAGGTGACATCTGACAATTCTGCCTTTGTTAACTCCTTCCAATTTAATACACCCATGTTCTTCTTGTGATCCCTGTTATTCGGGGAGACAGGCAGGCTGGGTTGGTAGAACATAGTTCTCCAAAAATTCTGGGATAATAGCAGGATTTTCCTGGTTTACAAAAAACAGGTTGGTTGGGTTGTCTTTTTTTTTTACGTTAAAGAGCTCTTTTGCAAACCTGAGCTCCTAAAATGGAATCCACACTGGCATTCAGAAGTCCTATCAGCCAGTTCAAAGATGGTTAGTACCACAATACCTTTTAAACTGCATGAATGACACATCTAAGGTGTGTTACCAACTCCTATCTCTTCTGAGTTGTAATCCAAAACGTAGCAAGCTAAGGAAATGTCAGTGATATCACTTACTACTGGCTGAATCAGAAGATCCAGTTCTCTAGAAATACCTCTTCTACCCACGCAAAAGCAGGGGGAACATACACCATGCTGAATCCCAACCTTGGTTGTCTGGAGATTGTTGAAGATGACACAAAGGTTAAACATCCACTGAAGAATTATTACAGAGCCTTGAGCTATGGGCTTATTATCTCTAATGCTGCAATCAATGGCTTCTTGCCTGACAAAGCATGTATTAGGATCTTTCAAACCAACTCAGATGAATTTATTTCATATGTTGTATAAAAGAACAGCACTATTAACCTAACTAGAACTAAGATTCCTTTGTTAAAAACTATAAATTATATTTTTCCTTTGACTTCAACCACAGTCAAGGGGGTTTTGATATATGCACTTTATTTTTCTAGCGTGCTTTGAAAGAACTTTCCTGCTTGGCTGCGCAAAAATGTGAATTACTTATTTTCAAGAGTTGCCTGCTATCCAGTGGAGGAGGGCATGACCTGTTTTCAGAGTAGACTGGTAGAAAACTTCTCTTTTAAAATGAAAATTGAAAGGAATTTTGATTGTGCTGTGTGTAACGATTACAAAAAGCCAAAATACCTATTAAAACAGCCTAGCATGAAAAGTGACACGTTAGGAAGAACTTGCCAAAATTATTTAAATATAAAAATATAAATATTAAACTAAATGGCATCCTGATAATTTAAGACAAAGTAAAATCATTGTGCTAACATTACTTTCATACAATAGGCTATTCAAGATGATTTGACTGTACTTCAAGTACAAGGCAACTCTTTGATACCATTAACCCTAAATGACAGACATTTAAACTGATATTACTCTAATTAACTGGCGACTGCCTACATCAATAATTCAAGTTTCGCTGAAAGATAGTAACAACACTGTACTCAACTTCAACTTTGCCCTTGTGACATCAAATCATATTACAGCTAAATTAACAGTTGTGAAAATTTTTGGCCTGGTAGCCCTCCATCATACACAGCCTTTAAATGCCATTTCAGTTCCCATCAAGGCAGGCATCAGTAGTTGTAATTTTTAATACAGCTGTGAAACAATAGGACATATTAAAAGTTGAATTCTTGACAGCTTATTCGTGATGATTTATGAGTTTGTATATAATTTGATTATTCTATTAATTTTACTGATTACTGATTCAGCTAATACAGTGAAGGTCACTTGCAAAATAAATCTTCATTACATTTCACAGAAAATAACTGCCTCCAACTAGTTGTTTTCTTTAATTAAACACTAATGTAACAAGAGAGAAAATAGGCTTCAGGGTTGCTGCATCTGTTGCTACAAGAGAAGTTTACTGCTTTGATGTAATGCTCTCCGATATTAATTGAACAAAAATAGAATGTCTCTCCATCTGACATCTTGATTTTTAACACAGAGAAAGCATAAACATCCTTAAATTACAGACTTACCCATAGTTCATTCTGAAACTACATAGATGAATTGAAAAACGATATTACAAGTTTCACACTAAAAAAAGTAGCTTTAATTTCTAGCACATAGCTTGTTTTCTGTTTCTAAAATAGATGGAGCATTTAATTAAAAAAACCTGAATATTTTTCTCCTGAACTGTACAGTCTTGTATTTGCTTCCCTCCTTAAAAAGGGAATGTACAGCACAGCAAGCTTTGGCGAAAGATCAAAGAACAACATGCCAAGTGCTGAATTAATGAATTGTGCTCTTTCAATTTGTTTTTACAAATAGAGAAACCTGCGACCTGGTTCTTATGCTAAATTCTGTGTTTCCTGAACAGTCCCTAGAACTTCAGCATTTCCTACAACATTGTTATATGTTCTAAAAACATTGAAAAGGAGAATGGAGACAAATCAAATAAATAACATGCCTACAGTTAAAAAATAGGTAGTCAATTTTCCCAACACAGAGTTTCCATGAAAAAGTCAGATGTCGGTACGTGCACCTACCTGAATGAAAACAAAAAAAAAATAATATATAAAGCAGTCTGGGATTTGGCTTTCTTAAATAAAGTGTTTAGAGCCCTGAAGTTTTGTCAAGCTTGTGAACGGTCATAATCACAACATAAAAAGTGCCGTTTCTTAAAATAATGACATTGTTAGCCCTATATAGTCTGCTTAACAAATTTGGTCAGTACAATTCCATCTTGCTTTACAAAATTATCTAGAAACAGACCTCCAAGTGAAGTTGCTAGAAAACGAGCTTGCACTTAAGTTGCACGGTGTACCCTCCACTGAGGTTTGGGCAAAGACCTGAAATGAATTGGAGGATAAACACTGTATTTTAACCAAATTGTAGCTGGTCTAGCATAGCTGCTTCAGAAAAGCTTACTGGAATTTGAAAGAAAAGTTGCTTAATACTATCTTATTACATGGAAGAATTATATAAACATTTTTCAAGGCTCCTGCAATTAGCACTACTTTCTAGTGAATCTAGGGTAAGAATCATTCTGTGAGACGCTAAACCCAAGACACAGATGATTTACATGCTAGCAAGGTGAGGATCCACTAAGCAACATACTCAACAATTTAACTAGAAAGTGTCCTAGGAATTATGACTAAAGCACCGTAGAAATTGCAAGAAATTACTACACAGCAGAACAGGGGGTGGGGAAAGGAAGTTCAGTGGGTTTTGCGCTCTTGTGAGGGTAGGTAACTACAAATGCACTCTGAAGACTAATCTCTATAGAAAGTAGAAGTGTAAGACCTGCCTGGCTCTCAGTTCTATCGACCTTGTAAGAGAAGCAGCTTTTCCTTGCACAAGGTCCTTTAGTTGCAGTTATAAAACAGCTCTGCACTTAGTGAGGAGCTTGGGAAATGAGGACTGTAGGGCAGAGACGCAAAAACTAAAAACCAGTCACTAAGCATTAGCTCATCTATAAAACTCATTTATGTGCTCTCTGCCTCCAGAAAAGACATAAAAAATCAAGTTATCTTAACCCCCAATGAAATTTAAGGACTATTTAACTAATCCAGTAATGTTTTGGAAGCTACCTTTCTCTGTCTTCTAGTTCAATGTAAAAGGATTCAGCTAAACTACATATGCATTGCATCCCGGACTTGCTCCAATAATAAACATTCAGGTCATCTGCATAGATCTTCTGATAATGCTCTAACATATTTGTATGTCTGATTCCTAATGCTCAAGAAGAATATATAAACCAGAATCTGCACATCCCCACACAAGCAGAGAGTAATTTCCTTGTTAATAGACTGTTAAAGAGATAATACCAAATAACAGATATATTTCCTTCATATTCATATTTTCTTAATTATTAAAGCAAATAATTAATGAAATAATATTATAGTATTTTTATGTTGTGCTTTTAAGTTCCAAATATGTTTGAAAAATGAAGAAAGAATGATCAAGAACAATAGTAGGACAACGTAAGTTATTTTCAGCCTTTTTTAATATCTAATGTTACATTTATTTTTCCTATACCACAGGGTACATTCTAAACCCTATTATACAATTTCTTGACTGAAAACTTTTCCATGTCTAGTGAGGGATCTGAAATCAATATACTTTGACAACATTCGTATGATCAGAGTATCCTATGTGATATATTCTAACGGCTAAGGGCCTTCATGAGGTGTAAACTACTCAAGAACACTAAATTTCCTGTCAGTAAAATAACGAGAAAAAAAAACCTCTCACATTTGTAAATAATTTGTTTAAACAAAGAACTGACAAACATCTCACTGAGAAGAGAGATAAAATCTAAAATGGGAAGGTATTTTCAAAGTTTCATGCACTTAAAATGAATTTCACAACAAAGGTTATTTCCAAATTAAAAGTCTTTTCCTGTCAAATTCTGAGAAATAATGTGGGCAAGGACACAAAAGCATTCCATAGCTTTATTAACGACAATGCTCACTGATCTGTGAATAACCTGAAAAAAATGAAGATTATTGAGTTACTTTACCAATCTATCCATCCATCACTAGTGAACAGGTCTCAGAATGATGGATTATCTCACTTCCCTGATGTTTATCCCAAGAAAGAGTTTCTCCTTAGAGGGAAAAACAAACAACCGATCCTATAAACAATCATGCTAACTACGCTTGCACATTTCACATTCATCTGCCATCAGAATGAAAAGAAATATATCATTTGTCTTTAAAACCCAAACTACATTGAAAGTTTTATTATTTCACTGAAATGCAAGTGAATACAAGAAGAAAGCAGCGTTGCAGCTACTCTTACTATTCAGTATTTCAATAAAAAACAAGTAATACCGACAAGTTGTCAGTAATTTCAAAATAACTTTTCAGGCTTAAAGAAAGGGAATAATCTTAACTGATGAGACATATAAATATTAAAATTACCTATTTTGAAATATAGGACTGAACTCATACCTCAAACACAGCCTATGTTTTATAAATTACTTATGATTCTTTCACACTTGCATAGAATTACACATTTGGTAAGCCTCAAATCTGCCATATCTGATCATCACGAGGAATTAACATTGTTTGAATTCCTAATCAATGTGTCAAATCATACAATTACAATTAACATATTGCTTACCTTTAGAGGCATGATACTCATGTGTAGATTCAAATGAAAAAGATGTTGCACTAAAATTTTTATATATCAATTCTAAGTGCCTATTACATTCAGGTTTCCTAATTTGATTAAATTCCTAATTGATTTCAGAATACTAAAATATTCCTAGAGATTGTAACAGGGACGTAATTGGAAATGTTAAAGTACCTGAAACTACCTCAGAAGCTTCAACATTCGTAGCAGATAATAGCTCAAGTATAAGGATAAAAATTGATTATTAATTTTTGAAATATATACAGGAACCTTCCAAATCAATCACACGATCCATCATATCTCAGCCTGGACTCTTAATCTTCTTGTAAATATAGGGATTGAAAGAGATGAACCATCTTAATCAGATCTTTCCTCCATCACAAAATTACTACTGTCACTAGCACTGACACAAAAATGAATAATTTCAGCTAGAATCTCTAACAACTACTAAAAAAAGGTTACATAGCCCACCAAATACATACACAATGTAAAAGCTCAAAGCCTACTTATGGGAAATGCAAGTCATCAACTGACCACCCGTAAAATCAGTGAAATCACTAATTCCTATGGCAAAGCAGCTGAAGACATTTCACCACCTCAGCACCTATTACTACGACTGCATCTGTCAATTCTTGGATGACTCTTAAGGAAGAGAAAAAAAGACACGATGCATCACCCCCTAGAACCTTGATGAGATGGCAGACAGCAAACCGTCTCCAATTCCCTCTGAAACTTCAAATGGGGAAAAAAAAAGGCACTACTACTTCTTAGAAAGTCTTGTTTCGATTTGTATGTTCATTATTTGCAAGAGTTCAGAAAAAAGAATCTGAAACCACACTGAAGAGAAACTAGCACAGTCTCTCCCAAAATTCAGTGTAATCACAAAGCACTGTGGAAAAATCACAGAAGCGAGGCCACAATCTACAACTGATTTCTCATCTGTCATTCGTTAAACAACACTGGGCAGGGGTAAAAAGAATCACAACTCTAAGCTTCCAGAAAAATGCTTCCAAAAACAAAACCAAAAGCCTCCTGTCATAGGAAAATTGAAAATAAGAGGTGTATTTCACTTTGATGAACTATAAAAGTGAACTACATGAAAAAATATTTGTAAGATAGCACTTCCAAACACTCCTCAAAACCATAAAAATACTCAAAAAGTTTTTGTCTCTGAGAAACTGGAAGGAAAGGAGATTCCAGTTACGAAACTATAAAGCATATATTCATTTTTCCAGATGCCTTACATATTGAAGTTTTGGTGTCTTATGTCTACCAGATCAAATGTAAAGACTTGTTTTAATTTTCCTGAAGAATGAGATACTACTATACTTATTTCTACTACAAATACTTAGTCAAACACCACTACTGCTACTATAACATACTACTACATTTACTTCATTAGAAGAGACGTAACAGTTTCCTACCAGGAAGTTCGAACCAATGGAAGCCATTACACAGGCCAGTAAAGTTTTGCTGCTTGTCAGCTTGGAATAGCATGAGGCTTCCAATGACCTTCCTTGTACCACGAACCCAATTTATGGAGATAGAAATCTCACATCTGTACCTTGACATATTGGGAGGTACATTACAGTGATATAAAAGTTTAATTTTCTCTGCTAAACCATACCTGTTTAAACCAATAAAGAACTAACACCGCTTTTACTCACTCAAGTGTCGTCGGTAGTTATAAAATGTTGTACTGTTTATGCAGAATTCATTTAGAATGCAAGGATGTGACTTACAAATGTCTTTGACTCATTCACATAAATATGCATGCATGCCATTTATAACAGTAGCCTTGATGAGAACACACAGTGTAACTGGCTGCAAGAAACGCTTAAGAGGTTTACATTAAAACAGAATATAGAACGGTGGTTAGAAATCACAGAACAGGTGACACCTTACTCTGATAACCTGGTGATAAAAACTGTAGGGTATGATGTATAGGTTGTGGCATTGCCACTTTGCTATACAGTCTGAACAGTATTCTCCGGATACTGCTGAGTTTTAGCAAGACATAATACACAAGGCAGACCGCCTATAAAAATTGTGATTAATCTAAAAAAAGAAAATAATTGTGATTTCCTCCTAAACTGTTTACTTAAAAACAAAGACACTTAGACTTTACTTTGTATTATAATGTTTGTAATACAAACCTTTTAAAATTATAATTACGTCTTGGTTTGACAGGAGTAATTTCCTTCAACTATTAAAATACTGTCCTTATTGTAAGACGTAAAATTTAGCAAAAAAACCCTATGAGGTCCTGTAAAGACAATGCAGCCAAAAAATCTATGAACCAACTTTTATTGCATGACTACATCCACAACGCTTACCTAAAAAGAATTTTTGTTCACAAATTGTCTGTCTGAGCACCTAATCCACATTTTCTAAAATCCTCCATACAAAATACAGTTTCAGGTACAGATGAAAGAGGTAAAGAGGTTTAAGGTATAGATGCTCCCAAATAACATTTCTGTTCAATGTAGTACAGAACGATGCCTCATTGTCTAATGAACTACTGGAATCATTAGGTAATCTATGTATATACATGATATAGGACAATTCCATGTGGCCTTCATTAGTTTTTGAGGCCAAATACAAGACCTTCACAACATGGCCAGCTGCTGGTGCCAACCAGCCACTTTATAGATACCTTCCACAAACTATGATAATTATTTCAGAATGTTTCTATCAACATATAATTGCATCCATCCTATACACTGCCAAACAGGCACAAGCTGATACAGCAGTAATTTAAGAACTGTTATAGAGAAGAAAAACAGAAGCTATCGTACAGACAACACAGGAAGATAATGTTCGACAGCACACTGTAAACCAGAATTTCTTAATACACATGTAAAAAGCCACACTTGTCCACCAACGAAGAACAAAGCAGGTAAGACTTTGCACTGATATTTAAATGAATTATATACAGATATATCACTCAGGCAACAAAATGGCCTCACCATGCAATACTGCTTTTTTAAACAGAGCTAATGTTTACTTCAGACCTACAGGTTACTACATTAAAAATCCACATAGAGCAGATGGAAAGGCTGCTTGCCAGCAAAAGAAAAGATTAAAAAAAGACAAAAACCCTCAGCCTTTTAAAAGCCAGTTGAACTGTTGGAAACAACTGAAAATTAAAACCGCCCACCCCCTGCACATGTATTCTTGATGGTCCCCAGAAACATCCATAAACTCTTCTGCTAGAGCTACGATGCCCGGCACACCTCAGGAGTCACACTGAACACTACCATTGCCCACATTCCAGTAAAGGGGTTGAAGTGGATGTTGTTTTACCCTGGAATCAATAGGGGGTTTTTGTTTCAATTACTTCTTAGGGCTCAAGCAGTGGAGAACATATGGCTGCTGTTTAAGATAACAGAATGTAAAACTGCAGTTTGTATACAGCTCAGTCATAGGCGCAAGATTCTACAAATCGTCTACAAAATGATGCCAAGGGAATAAGGACAGAATTTCACATTAGTTGCTCTGTTTGTGTAAGTCTGTGATGTAAGAACTGATTTTTTTTATTTAGTAATAAACTGGACACATGACACAATCTTGCTTCTTTCAGAAAAATCCAGTTCATTATTACATACCTACCTATGAATAGTAGCTGCATCCTCAGCATTAATTAATAACACAAACTGAAAACATGTATCTTCCTGTAACTTCAGGAAGATTAAAACACTGATTTTCTGCATCTACCTAAATGCATAGTCATCCTTTTAGACAGACATCCCTCCAAGTCTTCTCTGCCAGTTTTATAAAGGGACAGCTATGTATGAGTTAAATTATCTCTTTCACATTTCCTAGTACTTATTACCATAGGTAGCTGCCTCAACAGCCAGCTATTATAATTTGCATCTCCAATACAAAGAAAATTGTTTCAAAGTATTACAGTAGCATAATTTTCAACTCGTTTTTTCTTCTTTTTTCCTTTCTTATTGAGGGGGGAGCTGGAATTTCCAAGCTGATGAAAACGTAACGCAAATAAGACCATTGTGGAATTGTGAAGAGGACGATTTCTATTGAATGATATCTATTAGCTTTAGGTTACCAAGGACTTCCTTTTTGAAGATACGTATTAGAAAAGTGAAGCTTACCTGCAGAAGCACTGTGGGATCTCTCCTTGACCATACAGAGGAAACAAAAATGGTGTATTGCCATAGCGGCCAAGGCACTGAAGGAATTTTTTTGTTGCCTGGAGACCTTCCAGAGTGCTGCAATCCGTCTCTGAAACCATTGCAATAGAGTGAAGAATAAAGTGCTGCAAGCTGGGTGTTAACTTCCGTGTACTTAAGAACTGAGCAAAGGTACTGCTCTGGTAGTCTGAGGAAAAAGTAAATTTAGGTAAAGATTATTGTATAGCATTTGTACTTTCTTATATGCTTCAACTAAAACAAGTACTATCATATTTAAATAAACAAAAGCAATTGGGTTTTCCAACAAACATCTTGCTGAAAATGGATAATGCAAGTCAATGAAAGTTAAAAAATTTACTCCCAGAAAGTGGTTTTTAGAAATATCACTCCATTAAAATATTTCAGCATAACACAAACCCATTGTATGGGTCTCCTACAGTCTAGAAAGCAGCCTCTAAATATGGCTTCATCTATTCATTATGTTAGACCTGGTTTAAAACCATTTCTTCATCATGTGAGAAAAGGGAGCCAGTGTAGATGAAAATCCATTGAAGTGTTTTGGGACACTGTTTCCTGTAAATTACCCAAAATACTATACCTGAATGACAACCAATTCAGGACTAGTAATGCTGAATCCATACTGACATGGTTAGAGTGTGTATTTATGTGTAGAGAAGCCACTCACAGTGTCTTAATCCAAAGTTGAGAAGGTGTGATTCAAATTGATGACTTCCAACAAACAAGTATGGATGAGACACCAAGTGATGAGGAAGCACATCTCCCCTTTAAATTAATACTATTGCTAACACATTTTGAAATTGAAAGAAACGTAAGTCTTTCAGGAGATGTTTAATGCCAGTGCTGCACGTCACTGATATACCCCTGAAAAACTTTAGTTATCTTAATAATTAAATGTATTTTTTTTTCCAGGAAAAGACTGTATTTAAGCAACAGAATACTTTCATACTATTCAGAAATCTGCTCTTAAGCTTATTCGATTCATGGATAAATTAATAGGTAATTCAGAAACACATCAATGCTGAGACTAGTATTATCAAGTGATAAATTCTGTTCAAGATTCAACCACTGTTTTATTACAAATGTATCTTATTAGCCTTTGTAAGGGGTAGCAGCATGTCATAAAATGTGAGGGTTCTTTGTTTTATCATTCTAAAAAAATTCTGAAGTGAGGAAAAACTTGAGACTTCTTACATAACTCCAAATTTTATGGAAAAATGCTATAAAAAATTCTTCACTATCATGAACCCTCCCTATAAAAGTCTGCCTTCCCACGAATGCAATGATCTCACCGAGAGCAATTTTAAATTTCTGAAGTCTTTACATTTGACTAATCTGACACAAAATATTCCCAATTACTTGCCAAGCTATTTTAAAATGTAGGAACAAAATCTGTTTAACTAAATTTATTTTACTTCCAGAGATAATGTCATTTAGGTACATGAATCAGTGGATTAATTTAAAATTGATGTGTCGTCTCCTTTTTTTACTTAATAAATTTTCTAAATATCACCTATATTCTCACTCTGAGCACCTCCATTTCTTCCAGCACCAGCAAACCTGAAATTGCCTGTAATCTATAAACCACTTCAGTCTAATCAGTTTTTCCACCTTCAGGATTTTCTGGAGTTCATTACAGGCTCTTTCTCCTAATCTTATCAGATCACTCCTAATATAGACCGATTTTCTCTCGCATGTTTAAAATAATTTTCTCTGATGCTTCTATCTGACCTCAGGTTCTTGTTCAAGTAGCAAACCAGTATCTGAACAATTGTTTCATCATAACAATAGATTCTTTCAAAAATACTGCTTAGCCAAACTACTCTCAAGTTACAAAAGCACTGATATGCTTCAGTCTGAAACTTAGGTCAGTAGTTTAACTATTCTTCTTTCCTCGTTATTTCTTTTTGTCAGATTTTTCAGTTTTGATTTAGTTTACTTCTAGACTCCAAGAACTGAGAACATCACTTAATTCCTTGCACCATGAGATGCGCAGACCCAAAGCAGAGAGTGGGTTTTCTGTTAGCCAATTTTCCTCTTTTACCTGATGTTCATTATTCTTTGCACATTATGGCTCAAACGTATTCAGATTTTCTCTCTTCTAAATAAGAAAACAGTTAAAAAAAGCACTTTGAACTTGCCCTCTACAACTAAAAGGCTTTAAACTACATTTACTTTCAAAGTTAAAAAAAAAAAAAAATCCATCTTCTCCATTTCTGATTTTGTGGCATCATATAGTGAAGTTTTACATATTACCTCAAAAAAACAGAACAGAAAAAACCCCACCATATTACAAAATTCCCGGCAGGGGGGAAAAACCAACTAAAAATTATAAAAACATTTTGCAGCCTTGCTATAATAAGTAACTTTGCTGTTAAGAAAAGTGTAAATAATAAATTATGTGGAAACTAAAAGAGCAAGTGCTTAAGTAGAAGAATTTAACACTGAAGTTAAAAGGTCATGAAAAGGTCACAGCATACTTTGAAAAAGAATCCATAAAAATAAATTGTGTGAAAACACAGGAGAGGTATCATAACTGTGCATAACTGAATGAACTCGTAAGAAGAGAGTGTACATTGTTCAACGAAACACTACCTTGGTATTCATCAGGGTGCTGTTCATAGTCCAAACAAAATGTCAAAAATTTCATTAGCATTCTCTTTTCCACCATAGTGAGCTGTCTGCTGTTGAAGACATCTGCTCTAGAACAAGGTACCTGGAAAATATTTTTTTGTAGTTTCAGATACTTTCCATACTCTGGATATGAAAAGCATCAAGCAACACTATAGTCTGACTACTTCACAAGTATTTTAAATTACTACTTTCTATTACAGTTATTTTCTTATACATTTATTTCCCTTATTTCCTATATGTTTTTATAATAAACATAACAATTATTTATCTATTTATAGGAGACATACGAACTCCTTTTCATCCCAGCAATGAAATAAAAATCAGAAGCTTAAGGAAAATACTTCTCCTTAAGTTTACTGCTACAAAACTCTCAAGAAACCAATTTCGTTTCTTTAAAAAAGATGATAAACCTATGCAATACATTATTTTATGATACCTGTTCTACTTTTCCTTCTCGAAAGGCAAGGATTCGTGTCGCGTTTTTAAACTCTGCATATCGGCTAACGTTCGACTTGATGAGAAGATCAATTAACAGACCTCGGGAGTAAAGCAACTGCAGTGAAGATAACAAAAAAAAAAAAGGGTAAGTAAAGAGAAAGTGCTTGTATCAAAAGATAACAGTGATACCAACCGTACTCAGTTGTAAGGTGTTTTCCGTAATTGTTTACCAGTACACGGAGTGAAGTAAAACCTCAAATTAACTGAAGCAACCATGCAGATGGAGGAGACTAAGCAGTCCACAGGAGAGAAAGGGAGAAGCTGTCAGCCTGCCGCTCGTTTAGTTTTACTAGTCTGGCTGTCACAGCTTGAGACAATTTTTTATATTGTCATCTTGGATAATTTCTGTGTATTGTATGCTAGATATCCATGAACACTGTATTTTACAACCTTCATTTCCTACTGTCACTGAAGTACAGGACACTGGGTAAATCACCACTACTTGTTTCTCAAATTACCCTAAATGATAATATCCTATTTTCTAAATGTAAATTCCTAAAACCCCAGTTAAGGTTTAGTCATAGTCCATTATATTAGTTTATAATCTGTCTACCTTTACTCTTTCTTTAAGGTACAAATATATATTCCGGAATACCTAGGGGACAGACATGACTATTAACAAAAAACACGTCTGAACTGAAAAGCATTAGAGATTAGTTTAAACATGCTTCAAGTCTTGCGGCCATGAGTAACAGAATTTGCATGGTCACATAGGAGTTTTCATGACAAAGGTTTACTGGACACTAACGAGGACACTACGAGAAACCAACACCAACTTGCCCTGATGACTTCTATTCTGCGAGAATTTCTAGAATTTGTTGCAATAAGCACCACATAATGGAACGGCCCAGAAAAAGTCCAAAAACGATACAAAAAGAAATTATCTGCTTAACTACTATACTACTATCCATTCACTATTGTTTTCATTATGTCATTCCAATGATGCATGAAAGAGGTATCTACATTTGGAACACAGAGCCAAAACTTGAAATAATGAATTTTCTAGTGTCTCCACAAAGAATTCAATACATTCTTGAAGGATTTTTCACAGTTTCCAGAGGTTTGGAAAACTTCTCACTGCACAATACACATAGTCTAAAGCACAGTAGTTAAGCAAAGCTTCCATTTAACTTGAATTTGCAGGGCTATATCCATATACTGTGAAGTATGTAAAAGGCAGATTTTAGAGTTTAAATGGTATGACAGCTATGTTAGACTAACAGTTTCTCCTCCAAGTAAATCACAAACTGGTAGGAATTCAACACAATAATGACTAACTTTACAGCTATCCTATAACATACAAGCTCACTAATTATTTTTTCTTTCCAATAAAATTTATTACAGTTCAGTGCTTTAGTTGCCAGAGAACTAAAACCAGCCTAAGAGTGACAAGGAGAGTTTTATCTAGTAAAATCTAAAACCCAGGAAGAGCTCCAACAGCAAATTATTCTTCATTTTAAAAACAAAGACCTGCATATAGATTCATTTTACTTGTTTGAAAATACAAAATAATATTTAAAAAGAGTAATTTTACAAGTATTACTTAAATAATAAATTTCAGGAAATTTACTTTTTATGGACATATTTCTGAGCTATGTTTTATGGTCTCTGGCTATAAACAAATGCCGAAGAGCACATATGAAATAGCTCATTTGTTTCAACAGCAGTAATTCTTGTTTACTTTTCATGAGTGTCTTTTTTGTCTCACAGGTACAGTGTCAGCCCTCGTCAACATTAAAAACTTATTTAAAAAAAAAAAATTCAGCATTTTAAGGAAAGTGCTTATATGAAAAGAGTCATTTAATTCCTACCTTGGAAACTAAATCAATATTAAACCTTCTGCCTTCTCTAACAATTTGGCAATATGTAACTTTCTTTGGTTCTCGGGCAGAAACTTCTGTGGGTACAGCTTCAGTTTTTTCCAATTCCAGAGAGGACTCGCCTAAGGCCGTATTTTGAGAACCGTCTTTCTCAGAGGTTACTTCTGTATCGTTCCCTTCCGTTGCACTTGCTGGCTCAGTGCCTGCAGCCTTGCCTGGCTCCCAGCTCTCTGCCCCCGGTAAGGCACCCTCCACTGGGGGGCACTCTTTTTCCGAGTCCTGAGCAGCCCCCTCAGCACCAGACGCTCCAAAGACAGGCAGCTTTGGCAAGGCACCCGCTTCTTCAACATCTTCAGCAGAATCCTGACTGATTTAAAAACACAAGGGGAAGAAGCAGGGGGAGAAAAGGTCTTTTAAACAGTCTTAAACACTTGTTTAAAAGTTTTGAATCACTGCCAGAATGTAAACCTCAAGTGTTTCTATGAGAAGCATTAGAATTTCTTTATTCAGGTGTACCACCCACTAAAGAATTCTTGTTCTTTGAATGCAAAGATGTAATTCAAGAGGAGTATTTTTACTGAGGCAAAAAAAACCCCAAACAAACAAACAACCCAAAATTGGGGTTCTTATTTTACACGAACTCAAAAGAAAGAATGAGCTTAAAATGAAAATCAAAGTTCTCCTGGTGAAATACCATACGCAGCTACATAAACAAAAGAAATGTAACATTAAAAAAGAAACAGTAAAGCAATTTCATTAGTTTTTTTCTTACGAATTAAAAAAAAACCATTTGAAATTGAAATGCAAAATCGCATTAATGACATGAAGTGCAGATATTCTAAAAAACAAACTCACTGAAGAAAATCAAAGAGCTTTATACAACCAAGACTACTTTGCACCTACTATTATAGCAACTCCATATGACAAGCAGGCAATTTTAACCTTAAGTAAAACTCTCAGATTACTTTTTCAACTCTGATCTTGGGTTCTAATTAGTTGTTTGAGTAACAGCCATAGAGAACAAAGTTCCCTCATGTAGCAATGGTATTTTTATGCAAGTGTTACAAATTTGCCTGGGAAAAGCAGGGACATTACCACGCAGCATTTACCCTCTACAGTCCACTTCCTCTTCACAACACAAATCTTTTAAAATTCCTCTTATAAAGCAGACTTCCACTTTTAATCTCATATACTCTTTTTATCTTGAACTTCAATGACACCCACCTTAGAAACTACTACTTTTGAACTTAGAATTTTAGTTTATACTACCAGCTGAGATGAATCAAATCAATGTCATTGTAAGTGAAGGGAGTTCAGCAATAATTTCACACTATCTTTTTATCTTTATACCACAAGCCATTAATGCACTGAATAAACAATTTAATCTTGGCTGAAAACTAATGAACTGTGATTTTAAAGGTGACCTGCAAACATACAGTCCAAAATTTCAATAACTAAAAGGATAGTTAAAACTCTGAACGGCAAGGAGTTATTCAGTATACGTATAAAAATGCTCCCTCACACATCTGTAGCCTTACAGATGGAAGCACGAGGCAAGGTTTCTGTTCAAAGAAGGAACAAAACCCCGTTATCCTTTAAAAGTTGCTCCTCAGTTACAAACTCAGGGAGCTCACATGGGCTTATGAAAAATAAAAAAGAGTTTGGAATAAGTCTCTCAGCTCGTGCAGAGCCACCAGGAAGCACTTACTCCTGGATGGGATAAAATATTGCCTTGGGAATACAGGAACTGCTAGAAGGAAGCACTAATGAAAGAAGTCTGTTTCTGGACATTAATTATGTCTTTTTGCTTCATATTGCAAGTATTAAATAGCTATAAAATATCAAAGAAAGACAAGTACTTTGTCAAACTTTTTTTTTTAAAAAAGTAATCTCTATTAAAAACACAAATGAGAGTCAATTAAATTTTGGGATTCTGTTTGGATTTCTGGTTTGGGATAGGGGTTTTTTTTAGGAATTTAGAACATGGTGTTTGTGAAAACCGCAAAAGCTGTTGCCATTCATGCAATAACTAAAGAATCAACCATTTCTTTAATCCAAGCTGAAGCTTTTTATAACACAAAAAGTTTTCTTTCTGCCTTCTCCCAAGCTCAATTGCATTTTAAAAATACTTGATTATTACTTTTATTATAAAATTTGGATTCCCAATACATTGTCTTTCTTCTATATCACTCTGAAAAGCAGTGTCACAGTAATGTCATATTTACATATTTTAAATCTCTCTTCAATTCCCGTTAATGAATACGTAAATCTGCACGATATGCAGCGCTACATGTTTTACAATGAAAGCCTAAAAGCTATACATAATCTAAATTCATGACATCCTTCCTATAGAAACAAATGTCCCTGAATAATGTAAGGACTGTCTATAAAAATCACTCAAATTGAACTTTTGTACAGACAATTCTTCTCCTAATTCAGAAAAAAATAATACATCTGCAGACAAATTGTTGTGTAAATTTAGAATATTATCTTCCACCATTCATCAATTAATGGTACTAACAAAGGAATATCTTAAAATGAATGTGTCTTATTAATGCCTTGTAACAGCAACCCCTTCAGATAGGTCAAATGAAAAATTGCCAACCAGCTGGTTAATTTATTCAGCACAGGTGTTCACTATTTATTTTTCAGCCATTTGCCTTTTTTCAATACAGCTTGTTGTAGACACAGTATTCTTTTCCTTTGATGGATGCACTTTGTTCTAAGGCCATTCATTTAAGATTTGCACTGTGTATATTATACTGCTACCCAGCTGTTTATTCTTTCAAAATAAATGTTTAATGGTTACTTCATAGGAGTTATAAAAGTTAAGCAAAACCAACAGAATCTAGGCAGAATGTAAAAATTGTCAAAAACACAATAATTGACTCTCTCATAAAGTTTTAAGCTATTTTTGACAGCTTTTTCTTTGCTAGGTTTATTAATCTTGCCTATCTTGCTTGTGGGATTTGGGGTGGTTTTGCTGGTGATAATCAAGACAGCATTGTATTGCCAGGCTAAGCTAAATGCTTAAAAATAAAATCTTCAATTCTATTTTGTCCTGACTCAAGTATAATGCTCACTTCTACACAGTGTGACACCTTAGTGCTAGGGGACTCATTTTTGAGCTGGCCATCAGTCAATATCACATCTGCTTAGGAAAAGTCATACAAGGGATTCAAGGTTAAACTTATGCAACTATCCCAAAGAACCTTCAGGAGTTCAGAACAGTATTCAGTTCACTGCAAAATCCAAAACACTGTATCATACTTCCGTTTAAAAACCAAAAAAATCTGCTAATGCAGATGTACCTCTACAAATACCCAACTAAAAGATATTTATCACATACTCAGTTCTAAGATGGTATACTATTCTTCACCTGCTTCTGCAACCAATATTCACAAAAGTAAATGTATGTGCTTCAAACTAAGCATGTTGCATGTTCTATGTAAAGTAAGAGCTGAGTTACCTTACTTCAAAAACAGAAAGAAAGTGACAGGCCCTTAAGGCTAACTTTGGTTATTTAAAGGTATGTTACCAGGAGCTCTTGACCACACAATTCCTTCTAAAGCATCATGAGTATGTGCTGTTTAATGAGTGTGTTAAATCCCGTTTAAATAAAAATGACAAAGGGGAAATATTGTGTTATCATTTTAGCACAATTAAGTATTTTATAGTTACAGAAATACTTCCATTTGTGTTCACACATGAGCATACTTATTTCATTTTACATGTAGTTATGAGTTTAACTTTTTATTATGAGAAAAGCTGCTGTCAGCCAAAGGAAGAATGGAAAACTTTTACAGATGGTAGTGCATAACTACCTACTACTAATATCTACAAATACAACACTTCCATTTTCTACTCAGAAGTAAATTACCAACTCACAGTTGGCCAACAAATTATGTTGCATCCAGATAAGGCTGGTTAAGAAGGGTCAGTTAACTTCAATGAAGTCCAAATGATTTCAACAAAAGCACAAGGACATTAAGAACATTTCAGAGCTCACGGTTACTTTTGAGACAACATGCAATACAATAGGGTAGTGAAATGCTTGAGGCCAAAAGCACAATATTATTATTTACCTCTGGACACATACAATTATTTGTATATTTCTATATTTATACTTACTCGCCAAAACAGAAATCTTCTACATGTTGAATAGTTTTATCCTTCTTGCTAAGAGAAATAACTTCTTCATTCTCAAGGATCAGTTTTCTCCAGTCTTCATATTCATCACTGATATCTGCCTTTTGCTTACAAGGAACAATTATAAAATTACATTTTGTACTGTGCCAGCTGCTCTTGAACTATAAATCTCTACAGTCCCAAATAATTTGTTGTACCATCTGATATTGAAAAAAAAGGATCATCTTGACTGTCTTAATAGTCTTTCTATTCAGATTTTTTGAGTTAAAATAGTTAGTGCTGGTTTCTTTATTATAGCATGCCAACAGCTGCACTACGTTACTAGCTCTGGTATTCTAAAAATACAGTGTTAAATGAAATACAAGTTTTAGTAGAGAGTGAGCTATAACTTTGAATACGATCTACTAACAGACAGGTTTGCCACAGCCAAGTTAGTTCCAAAGTTTGTGACAAAAACTCATAGAGACCACATGAAAAACTACACTGATTTGGGTATTATATTAATCTGTCTACACAGCAATGTCTAAATCATATAACTGAACCCTGACAATATTTAGTTCTGACATGGAGCAACTTGACTGATGATGCCAGAAGGTAGCACTATGCAATAAAAAGGCATGCGACTGAACTGAAAAAGTTCCATCTTCTACGGACCAACAGACTCATAATGCTTCAGTAAATAACATGAACATCCATTTGCTAATATAGTCCAAGTGTTCAATCTCCTAAATAAATATCCTCTTCAGAAGAGTTCTAGTGAACTGTTGTGAATTAGATAAACTTTCGTCATTGAAAAATGCACCGTCAACATTAATCTTTTTGTCCTGGTAACGGAACATTCCAATGGAAGGATCTAATATCTACCTTTCCAAGAGTTAAGAAGAATCAGCTGAAAGCATGCAAAAAAACCCCCGAAATGGACTGAAACATCAGAGTAGAAAATAATCAAACATGAAATGCAAAAGATCAGGTTATCACTTACAGAAGGTGCTGGGAAAGGAATCAAAACACTCATGTAGTTGCTTCTATATAAATTCAAGAACCCCAAAAGAATGCCTGAGCACTAGACCGTTTGCCTGTTTATGTTAATAAGCAAGGCATAGCAGAGTCTTCAAATACTAGGCCAGGTTGATAAATCTTAACTAGTAAGGTTGGAAAGTAGAAAGCTCTTTGATCTGTCAAATTACCAAAGAGAAAGAGTGTTGTGATACTTTGTCTTGTAATAAATTATGCAAACAACCAAGCCTTAATGTTAAAGAATGTTAGAAGAAGTCATTTTGGAAATAGTTACCTTATTTTCTTTAATCCAGGACAATAATCCTGAAAAACTGAAACTGGCCCAGTTTCCACCATAGTAATTTCTCCTGCAAAGAAAAAACAACAATGAAACTTGATGGACAGATAAAACATAGCCTTTTCAGGTTTAATGAAAACACAATCAAGTGTGAGACATTCAGAATATTTTCAGTGACAGATTTAACAAACGCAGAATATAAAAATTGGTGAAATATTTCTCAATTCTTAGTGAGATGCAAAATTTCTGTTTTCAATCATTTGTATGCATCTCTGACCCAACAGACTATAGTCCAAAATCAAATTATTTGGAGGGTAAAATAAATAACGCTGAGAAAAGCACAAGGGATGCTATGGGTAAAAGGAAAATACAGATGGTGATGCTTTTTGGCCAAACATGTGCATGACCATAGACGTCTTCACTTCGTGTGGAGCAGAGCCAACAAGTCTGCCAGTTTCAACCGAGTTATCATAAAAGTCTGGTTTTTGCATCCATGCCACGCTCCACACTTTCAGGTTCTGACAGGATCTAAAAGCTTTGTCACATGGGCACAGTTATACTGCTTCTGACTGAAGCTGATGGGGAAGTTAATGTAATTGCATGCCATGCCATGTCTAAACTAACAGTGCTTCATCAGCTGGATATGCAAGGGAGGGTTAAGTACACTGAAACTGGGTCCAGACAGTAGAAATCACATCTCTCTTATCCATTATGTCAAATAAAGGAAAGGTCACTTTATTGTTTATCTACTGATTACAAAACAGATTCTGCTTATTATAGACTGTTAAGATGCTCTGGCAAAATTCTTATTAAACTGCATATACTGTAGGTGGAGCCAAAGGAACTGATTTGTACCAAATGATCGTAACTCCCCGAGCTTATATTTACCACCTTCTGCCTTGAAAAAATATGATTTTACATCTATTTAATCACAGAAAATTAACAAAGCAAGTCTCTACCCTCCTTTTTGTAAAATTTTCTATCAGCATTTCTCTAAACATCAGTTGGATCAACTAGCTTTTGTTATCATACATACCACATCTTAAATACTTAACAACTCTAAAAGGAAAAAATGAGACAGAAATAACATTAAAAAAAAAACACACGAGTTCTTCAAAATGAAAAAAAAAAAAGTTATTTTAAGATTTCACTCTGTTTTCTGACACTGTATGCTGGCACTACAGAAAGATAGCAAAAATACCCTCCTGAACGGATATCTAATATTATTGCATAAGCAAAACAAAACAAAAAACACATTTAGGGAGGATGATGGGGTTTTCATTTTACTGAATAACGTGAAGACTGCTAAATCAAATGAACTTAAAATCTTATCATAACCTCCTCCACTATTAAATTGCAGAGATGTGATAAAAGTGAAAAATTAAATTCAGGTTTGATTCTACTGTTTAAGATGGGCTGGTTTTGACAAGGCTTATCTGCACTGACAAAGACTTCATTAGGAGTGTCAGCTCCTTTATGTACCAGAGGGTGATGCTCCAGTCCATGTTGCTTACTTAGCATATGAAGGACAGATGTCTGCTAAACAATGCCTAATTGCTCCTGACTAGAAACTGACCTAAAAAAGTCTTTCAGCTACGGCAAGGCTATAGTGAAGAACACAAATAGGACATCTCTTGCAAAGACAACAAAATCCAGCATTCTCAGAAGAAAGGTGGCTTCAACAACAGAACACAGTATTTAAGGCTGTGAACTGGGAGGACTGGGTCTTACTTCAGGAGAACCCATGTAGCCTACCCTGCAATTTGGTTACTCTCAGCAGAAAAGCTCCATCTGCAGATCTGTTACCAACCAGAAACTCCAATCATCTATAAAAAGGAGTTCATACTTACCTCATTATGTGAATGACATGGGTGAGGCTTAAAAAGTACTGCTATTTGCTACCATACAGGATACAAACCAGTAAGGATTAAATATATTAAATGCCTGATTTTGTCAGATTTCAATCTGTAAAACAGTAACTGATACTTGCATGCAATGATAATCTCCAGCTCTCTTTTAACTGTCAATGGTGCAGGTTAAATACTTGCTTCTTTTCAAGATTTCACTGAATAAAATGTTCAATATGTATATATTATCTGCCACTTCTGGGATTTCCAAAAAACAGAGCCATGAAGATTTATTTTTAAGGGAATCTGCTGCTTAGTTGCAAGTTTCCCTGAATATGGAATACAATCTGGCTGTCAGACCAAGCAAGGCCAGTGATCGCAGAAATCGCAAAAAACACCTGCCTAAAATTAGGACTGGGTTTCTTGACTCTATACCAATATAAATTCATGCATATTTAGAATATTTAAAATTAAAACTTTCAGTAAGAGCAATGTTATTTTCACAGAAAGTTACAAAAGTTTATTTGTGAGCTGTCAGACAACTTTGATGCAAACATTCCTCTGTTCTTCAGGTAGATTTTCCTTTGAAATGGCTTTTCTTTTTAACGTGAATCAATCTTTTCAACAAAGCACTCTATAATGCTGTTCTGAAGCTCAATCAGTTTTGAGAAGACAGTACAGCCTTTCTGAAATGGAAAATGAATCACAGCTGTCCTTCCTTTCCTCTGGCATCTGAGCACCTTTCCCAAATTATGCTATACCACCACAAATATTAATCTTCTCATGAAGCATCAACTTTTTCCCCTGGATTTTTAATTAGTTTACCCTACATTGCTTGATGACTCAGGAGCACCTAAAATTTTCTCGTATGAAAACACTACCGAAAGAAGGTAGACCAGACATGATTACTAATATAATAAGCAAAAGTCTTTAGTAAAATCTTGAAGAGGAATTCTGGAAAGAGCTGACTAATGGTTTTACAATTAGGAGACCTTTGTAACCAAATAATTTTGTTATAACTGCCCTGACCATGAACCAAGGAATCCCTTAAAATAATAGTTAAGATCAAAGCCTAATTAAAGCTAAAATATTGTCACAATTATCAAGGACTACGCTCCTCTCTTCTCTAGCTATATTAGCAAATTTCAAAGATGGATAATCTCTCCCTTTTTTAGGGCTATAATTCAATTATCCTCTAAGTAAGGGCATGAAACATTTTGACAGTGTAACAGCAGTCAAAAATTAATTTTTCTAGCAAGTTAGAGTACAGATGTTTTCTATTTCTACCATACATTATTCCCTAGGTGATATTTGCTCAAAAATTCTCCTGTATTACCAGGATTTTCATAGCAATTAAAATACTACGGCTTTTAGTTCACATTTTTCAAATCTCAAATCAGTAGCTCAGAGGTAACAACAGAACTGCCAAAGGCTTTTTGGGTTTTTTTTTTTTTTTTGCATAGTTTGGAAATGTAGTCCAAGTACAGTTTTACCTCTGCAAAAACCTTAATTCTCTCTTCTCCTACACTAGTTTGTGATTATTTTTCTTTTTATATTTTTTATATTGTGTTACTAACCATTTTTTTCTTCAAACTCTTTCAAAGTATTTGCAAATCCCAGTCCAGAACACTGAAATTGCAAATTGTTTCCAACTAATTAACATTCTTGGAACCTGAACCAAGAGAATATCTAACGTCCTTTTGAAGACAGGCTGGAATCTCAGAAATTGAACACTTTTGAAAAAGCATACACAAGACACACAAGTAAAACCTAAGGAAGAACAGAAATAGTATTTCATGGACTATGAGTGTTACGAAAACTGCCTTTCACAGTGCTGTGTTGTCACTGCCACAAAAGCTGGGGATGTCTGAAGTAAAGCTGCTGATGCCTCACAACTGCTCCCAAGAGTTGCCTCTGCGTCTCTGTCCTGTATTTGATCTTTCAGAAAGAAGTCTCGAACCATCAGAGTAGCTGTCTTTTGCAAAGGAAGTTACTGCCACATTGATTTTAAGGATCTGAACACAAAATGACTTATGTTTCAAACCCATAAAGTTTCACGTGCTACCTATTAAGTACACAGTCACCCGTCTTAAAAATTCCCATTCTGGCACAGTAATTGTGTTTTGGAGCATAAGAAGTGGACTAAGCATCTTGCCTTCCAAGATGAAGGGTTTAACCCAAACAGGGCTTGAGATCCTTCAGCTCAATAGAAGGGTGATGGTGGCAGTCTCTTGTCCTACATTACATTATATCCTGGGATATGAACTATGGACATGACCAAAGGTAATCGTCATGGACCAGTTAAGACCATGTTTTACTAATACCTTTGCTATGATATCAAATCCTGGAACAAAAGAATAAATAAAAACAACTTTTACAAAAAAGGTCAAAAGACACCAGAATTGAGAATTTTTGCCTACATTTCCTTACTAAAAGTTTAAAAATTCTTCCATTTTTTTGCGAGAAATTGACTTGCTTTGAGGAACAACCTTTTCCCTCTCTTGTTGCTGTACTTGCACAGCTACCTCACTCCACAGAAGTTAAAGACCAAAAAGACAGCTACATGAAGACATGGGTTGTATTACTTTATGTATTTTACAAGTTCTGAGCAAAGTGAGACATACTGCTTAACAAGAAGTGGAACAAATTACAAAAGCAGGTACCATGGTGTCGGGGGTACAGAAACGGTGCCCAGTATGCTTTTGGATGCCCAAATAAAACAGTATCTTGGACACAAGGACCACTCAAGTACTCTGCAGGCAAAGTAAGGTCAAAACAAAAGAAAGGTATCAGGTGTCAAGAAGCAAGACATGAGCAGTAGAGCAAGCTGGGCACAGAAGAGGAGGTAAAATTCTGCACCTTGACACTCCTTTGAATTAAACTCCATATGGAAAGACAAATATTTCAACGAGGAAGGACGTAGACAATAAAATTATAGTCTACAAATGCTGAAAATCAAATACAAAATGTAGCTAAACATACCCCACCTCTTAATTGTCCCATCCTCAGTAACCAAACCAGTACATAACTATATGGATACATAATTACAAAAAACAAATAAGCAAAGGACCAAAAGTAGAAAACATCATGAGCCATCAGGAGAAAGTCCTATGCATATGAACAATTAGTATGAGAAGTATATTCACTTCAAGTAATCAACTTTTAATCTTGATCTACCTTTCTTCAGCAACTTCAAGTTTAAACTAAGTGCCAATCTCCACATTTTAAATTGCAAATTACTTTTCTAAATCACTTAACAAATATCCTTGAAATTTCACGTCAACAGCTCATTAATATCTACAGTAAATGTAGCTCTTTGAAAAGAACCACAGATTTTACATTTATTGAGACAGATAGCTGGCACAGAGAATTACAGCTCCTTCAATTACTATTTGGCAGAAGCTAACTTTAGTTTAAAATCAGTCTAGAGGAATTTATGGCAACACTGCAGTGAAGTGACTATTTTGAATAAGATTAGCTACTGTTGATGGTGATGCTTGGACAGTGTTTATAAATCAAATTTAGAAGTTACTGTTTTATAACAGGCCACTTCAAAACTATCTTCCATAATCACCTATGCAGTATATTATGATAAATGCAAACATGGCTGGAGATTAAAAAGAATAAAACGAGGTACACAAGGTAATGAGTGCAAGCAAACTGTAAACAAAGAATTTATCCATACACTTTTTCTATACCCTGTGTCTAACTTAACTCAGAGCCTTGTAGAGAACAAAAGATTAATCAAGATGGTACACCTAACACAAAGAAGCAATTCAGTAAATGCAAACCTTATTTTCTTATCCTCTGAAAAAAATTTAAACTCATTATCCTTCAAAAAGGGAAAAACATATACTGTTAAAAAGTGATATTCTGAATATAAACAGATTTTTTTGTTGATGCATTTTTAATTATACTGTTACCTCAGTAAAATGAAATTTGAAAATTCACCTAAAACTAGTATATTAAACTAGACATGTAGTAAATAAAATATTTTAATTCAGATGAATCTCTGGCAAGCTTTCTAGACTTAACTTTTCACTAAAACTGAAAAGTTGGGGGGGGGTTCTGTTGGTTTTGGTAGGCTTTTTTTGCAAGAGAAATAAACATGAAAAGCAGATGGCTTGAAACACTTCCCTATTTATGGGGAAGGGGTTGTATAGTATAAACATTTCTATATTCTGTGCAAGATAGGGATTCTAGACCATGATTCAGTGAGCACATACACCAATTAAAACAGCAACTATTAATATGAGCAAACACCACGCTGGTTAAGAACACCTTTCCCTAACCTTTTCCTGCACTAGAGCAGTTAGAAAATAACTCCACAGGAGAGAGGAATCAAATGTTGAAGCCTTCATTTTCATCATAAAAACAAAAACATGTGTGAGCGTAAATGAGCATATTTAAGGGAAAACAGTAATAAACAAAATCTGTATTCTACAGTTCTAATTGCTTGCTTCTGTGAGTTTTCTGAAAGGCTCTTCATCATAGCTAAAAATAGGCACAGATAAAAAAAAAACCAAACATCAAAGTTCCACTGGCTAACTATTATTACAGATAAGGTTTTTAATATTTGGTTAGCATTCTAATAGCTAATTTAAGAATTACTGTACCAAAATGTTTGAAATTAACATGGTCATACACATTATACATGAGGGCTTTATAGTAACTTCAGAGTCACTACCACATAGTTGCATATGTATTTATGTTTATTACAATCTTAAGATCTATCTTTGTTTCAACTGTATCATTAGTTACATTAAAAATGGAGCATGCGGTGTACTATCCCACTGTGAATTACAATACTGGAATATTAGCCTATTTAAGGAATTTTTCCTTACAGTTTCTAGGAATTTTCCGTAAGCCCTGAGAGTTGTGCCTGAAGATTCATTAGGATGAGTTCTTAACCCAAATGTATAGTGTGTCTGGGAAAACTCTCTAAACCCAGGTGCTGGATGCTCAGGTGCATATCACAGGAATTTTCAAAGAAAGGCAAGAGTTCAAAACCACAATGTAAAAATAAAACACTATGCCAACCTTGTAGTTTTTTGGTGAACAAATACTAAGAATCAGAGAATCCAAGCTCACAGCACTCTTGCTGCTACCACCATCTCAAACCCATCTACCACATTCCTCTGCCAAAATCCAGTAGGTATCAGCTAGAGAAGAGGCAACAGGTTGCCTGAAACTATTGTCCATGTAGACTTTTACTGGTTATTAACAGTTACAATTTTACAGTTAAAACATGTAAGATATTAACCCACACACACACTTGAGATGAAATTTTACCATACTATCCACTTTGGCTGCGTGCACAAATATTTTCCACAGCTAAAATGAAGAGATTTATTTAACCTTAGCAAATTATTACGCATTTTAGCCTATGACAACATTTAGCAGCAGCAGCTTAGGTAGCCCCTGCTTATGACCCTCTCCCAAAACCATGTTAGGACAGTGTGAGTGCACTAGCAATGCAACCAAAAAAGTAGCAAGGAGACAGGAGCTAGCTACAATCAAGATCAGTGGCAACGCTGACAAGAAAAAATAAAACAAACCAAAAAAACCTGTCTGTATAATCATACCTTGGTCTCCCACAATGAACTACAACAGGCAAAGGGCAGGTGTCCAGCACAGGAATCTCACAAAATATGTCATATTTGTTATCTTCTAGAGAAACACAGACAGTAAAGCAGCCTCAAAAGCTGCTTAGTAATGACTGACTGTTTCAAAACAGAAACCAGAGCTCTAGTCTTGAGTCATGCTACTAAATTTTGTTGAGCAACTGTACAAATGAGCCAAGGTTCGAAGTTCCTACATTTGCCTAAAAAAACCAGCATGCATTGTAGTGCACAGTCACAGTTTATTAAAAAATAAATTAACTTTGGCTAATTGGTAAAGAAAGGTAAAATTAAATGTTCATCTCTTCAAAGGTTGCAATGAAATGTTTCACCCCCAGTGCTTGAGCAATTCCTTCTATTTCAAAGGGCAACAAAAGTACTTTTTGAATCAACTGATTTCAGTGCTATTCTGTACTCTTCTTACAAACTAATTTAATACAGGATAGAGACAAGACAGCAAAGCAGAGTCCTGTGTTCATCTGCTACCTTATCAGCCAGATTTCACTCATCTTCATTCTGACAACAACTACAATGCAAAAATACTCGCATCAACTTCTCTAGGCATTGAGAACTGATACAAATAAAATACTAGTAAAACTTTTTGTCATGAAATTATACTGGCCCAGGTAAAAATTCCCACAAAGCCAGAATGGGATACTCACTGTCAGGAATGATAATGAAGGGCACTAAACCTGGAACTATTCTTGTTTGTACAAAAGAAGGAACCATCAACAGCATCCTCGACCAACCACATCACTTATGTTCCAAACAACTGAGCTAGCGTACAAAAATCGCCTGTTCTATTGATGGAAACAACACACCAAAAATAAGTTAGAGACAGAAGCATATGATCACTTAATGCCAGATAAACACAAAGCACAAGTGCTGAAGGGCACACTGACATAGACACAGATATACTTCTAGCCAGTTTAACTCTTAAAAAGGAGAATTATCAGCGTAACTTACGAATCAACATGAAGAACTCTCTGGCCACTTCGGGCACATGCTGCTGCAATAATAGATTCAGGCAAACCTGAAAGGACACATAAAATTTTTAGAACTTAGTATGCTAGGATATATTAAAAAATGAACTAAAGTTAGAACTTGCCAGAAACAGGCAGGTCAAACAAAAAAAAAAAGATTACAATGTGACTCACTGGAATTTTTAATACTCTTATCCTACTAAAACAATGAACATTAATTTGTGTTCATTAATGTTTTGCTATGACTCTCCTGAATGCAACTTTATTTTTTTTTTAATAATTGTATAACATGTATCACTTGCAAACCCTACGACCTCCGAGTTAAAGCTTGTCACCAATGTCTTCTCTAGACACCTTGTTATCATAAACAGATGCAGCACTTGCCAGCACAATGTCCAGATTTTAACAGGATGCTCTGTAACTGTATCCTTCCTGATACAAACTGGTAATATTTGAGGGCATTTTTATGTATTTTTATTCACTTCCAAGTGCCTGACATAATATGAAGACTATGTAAATAATCCATTTAAATAATGTTTTAAAATTAAGAAATTTATGGTAAATGCTGCATGCCCTGCTGTATTGTGCAAGGATACACTGGAAAGCATGATGGTATAAACCTGTTGGGACAGCATTACCCAATTTTGTACAGCAGAGAGCTGTACAGTGCTGTCTCCTCCATATCATCTGTTGGCAAACATCTCTACTGTGAACAGCTCTCAGGACTGCATATGGACTTTGTTTCTGATTGAATTAATTGGTTTTGCATTCTCACTATTCTGCCTGCAGACCAAGACCTGAGTGTAAACAGAAAAACTGACAGTGCAGGAGAATCTTCACTTCACATTTAATAGGGGCAGAATGAACGTGAGATGGTTGTCCTTAGAGTGGGATCCTTATAAATATGTCCCACACAGAAACACAGATCACTGAATGGTAGGGGTTGGAAGGGACCTCTGGAGACCATCTAGTCCAACCCTCCCTGCCACAGCAGGGTCACCCAGAGCAGGTTGCACAAGAAGTCATCCAGGTGGGTCTTGAATATCTCCAGAGAAGGAGACTCCACAGCCTCTCTGGGCAGCCTGTTCCAGTGCTCTGGCACTGTGAAAGTAAAGAAGCTTTTCCTCATGTTCAGACACAACTTTCTGTGTTCCAACTTGTGTCCGTTGCCCCTTGACCTGTCACCAGGCACCACTGAGAAGAGCCCTACCCCATCTTTTTGACACCTGCCCTTTAGATCTTTGTAAGCATTGATGAGATCCCCTCTCAGTCTTCTCTTCTCCAGGCTAAACAAGACCCAGGTCTTTCAGCCTTTCCGCATAAGTGAAGATCCAGTCCCTTGATCACCTTCATAGCCCATCACCATGCAATTATGCTGTCAAATCAGTATATTTACATTATATTTAGAAAAGATTTGTAGTAAAAAAAACAAACACCAACCCACCAAGCAAAAGTCTAGTGCTAATTCTCTACCAGCATTACCTGCTTGGAATGGCACATGACGGCAGTTGAAAGTTTAATAAATAAATGAGGCAGTTCTCTAACTTCTACTCCCACTCACCAGATTTTTACATGCACAATTAGATGACTTGGGTTTCTGGGTAGAGTCAGGAAAGAAGCATAGCTCACTATCTAAAAAGCTGTTTGGCAGTAGCTTTGCTCTAATCTCTTTTTAAATGACGTATTGGCTGTTTAAGCAGGTAATTCAGTAAAAACGATTAAAATTCTAAGGAACTGATATTAGGAGATACTTAGGCTACATATTCAATTAAGGGATGAGATTAAACAAAGCGAAAGGAGCATTTCACTGGTTTGATTTACAGCCCAGGATCAGAAGCAGCTGTACTAGCACAGCTCAGCACAGCTCATGGAAGAGAGATAGAACCGCAAGTGGAAAAAGCAGGTGCGGTAAGGCACAAACTTCTTCAGCTAACTTCACACCAAACATCATCTCCAGGAGAATTTCAGGTCTGCAGCTGTCTATTTCTTCAGAGAGAATACTGCCTTCACAAATGAGTACAAGATCAGCATGTTGCCAATCTGATGATTCATTTAAAACATGTAGTGCAGCACGTTTAAGGTTACCTGCTAAGGAGAATATAGTTGTGCAGTACCAGTTGTAGTTTACCTAGAGTAAGAAGCTGTTAAATTTTAATGGGGTATTAAGTACAATTTAGAGACAGGTACAAATCATTTGAAATGGTTGAGCTGGTCTTTAATACATCTAGAACATGAAATGTGGTTTAGAAAACACCTAGAGGTACTTAGACACACGAGACTGTGCTTTCATGAACTGTGCCAGCAAAAGCAAACACAACCATCAAAATAAAGCAGTTCCACCTCTCTACCCTCATCTTTGGCCATTCCTGACCTCCTACCACATGAAATAAATAGTCAGTTTTTGGCAGACCAGTTCCATGATGGTGTTGACAGTCCAAAAGTACAAATGTTAGTATCAATATAAGAAA
Organism: Nycticryphes semicollaris; assembly: GCA_013400055.1. NCBI lineage: Eukaryota > Metazoa > Chordata > Aves > Charadriiformes > Rostratulidae > Nycticryphes > Nycticryphes semicollaris. Next base: position 695,841 of record VXBJ01007013.1, on the reverse strand, counting down.
GGAGGTTTAAGACAGGCATGACAGGTTTTGCATTGCTGACCTTGCAATTATGGTGAAGGCTTATCATAGAATTAATCTCTGGGGGTAAAAAGAGGGATGAAGAACTGGATCAGTTCCTGGGACATTTGTTTCACAGCCTAGAAAGGCCAATAGTCTTTACAGTTGATTTTTTTTGGAAGTAAGAACTCAAAACACAGACCACTCTGAACAAAGATGAGGTGAAAATAGTAACTGCAGCACGTACTTCAGGACTGTCACAAGATCCTGGATCCACAGCCTTATTACGTGTGAGCAACTCCCCATTCAGCTGTCCTCTGGAAGTGTTTATATATCTGTTTCATTTCTCTCTGTCTATAAACTATCTGGAATAGAATCTACTACTATTTTGTTTGTAGTTCCTGAAAAAAAGTTTTATTTCCTTCATTTGGGCGCAGAGAATATTACTCTGGAAATGGAACCGAGAAACTTGTTTCTCCTTCCTTATTGATAAAAGCCACTGAGAAAGTGTTGTAAAACATCACCAGTGCTGCCTGGCTGACCAGGGCTGGAGTTATAGCTACCAGGGCATAACTGATTGCTTTAAGCTTGATCCAATTGATACTGTGTTGGAGGTCTGTTCTTCCATTAACCTTGGATGAAATTGGTCCCTGAATTAGCTTCCTTGCTCTTGAAAGCTGGCATCAATTTTCTTCACCAACCCTTCGCTTCCAAGATACTGTGGCCCTCCAAGTACCCATTGGCAACAGATTGAGCAAGTGTAAGAAGGCAAGGCCCATGCATTTTAGCTTTTGGAGAGGCTCTCAGAGCAACTTGATGGAGCAAGACCCCATTTATTCTTGGGAGACAAAACCTCGGTAAACCAAAGAAATAAGACTGTGCCTTGCCACCAGTTTCTGAATTCTCTAACAGAAATAAGACCACATGAGAAATAGGTGGCTTCATCAAATGCAAGTTACTGCTAGATGTGATCTGGACTGCATGATGGCTACTTTGCAAAAGTCTTTTCCGAGAAAGGGGTCTGGTAAAAAGACCATTATAAAATAGTTATAGATCGTCTCTCTCTACCCAAGCAAAAAATAACTAACTTGGAAAAGCCTCCTTAGAGAAATGGTAGGGATTCATTTAACGATAGCATGTGAAGCTAAACTATCTCCTACAGCACGCTTACAGAGCTGTGCAACACAGGTCCCCTTCAGAGTATTCAGTAACAGAGAAATACATTCTCTTTACAATTTTTTTCCATTTGGAAACAGTTTCCTATTTTGAACTTTCATTTGTTGAAAAATTCCAAGATGGATTATACTGACATTTTGAAACTTGTTCAGACATTAGCTACAGGGCAGAGCAGACTCCAAAACTTCTCGCTCACAGTTTGGTTTGAAGATAATGACTTGTTACAGAATTCAAGTGATGGCAGGGGAAAAGCTGTATCCCTAATATCAATTCTGAAGTTCTATTTATACCTAATAAGTAAATAAAGCTGAGTATCTCTAAGCTGTTTTTCTCATAAAGGATTGTTCTAACACTCCCTGCCACTCATCCCTCTTGAGGAACAGTCAGCTTCTCTTTTGCCAGCTTAAGGGATGACGGACTTAGCACTATAACCTGTGTCACTCACGACATTTAATGTTTCTAAACAGGCAACAGAGTAATGATTTGGATCCAGGAACATGTGTCAAAGAACAGCAAGATCTAAATGAGAATCTACATTTCCCTTCAGATTATAAAAAAATAATTCCAAGATTGTACTTCTATCAAAATCAGTAATCAAATTACTGAATCATCAAGACATCTGCCCTCTGGATCATTAAAGGCAACCAATATTTTCTTACTAAGCTATTATGCATATTAGTTACAATGAAACACAGCACACATCTCATTTATTCTGTTTGAAATTAAAAGGTATTCTGCAAAAAAATATTTTCTTAAATAAGGTTACAAATCAGGCAGCTTTTAGATTTCCAATGATATTAGCAGGAAATAAGAAGTCTGAATGGGAATCACATGATCCAACCACAAGAAACCAGCAACAGATCCAGACTTCAGAACGTTATACATAAACATCTGGCAGCATAAAAGGGATTTATATAGAGGAATAAAGAGTCCATATAATTCTTGTATCAATTTAATATTCTAAATCAGAAGTTCTTCATATTTGAGGCAGAATCAATTCAGAAATAGCAGTGCTTATCAAGAAGCACCTTCTGTGCTTCCTAGCCCTTTCAAATTCCCCTTTAGAATGCTTACAGATGAAATAGTTACATCACATTAAAATGTCCTGCACCTCATTTCTCTTACCAGAAAAACAAAGATAGAGTTTTCCTTCATGAAAGAGGACTGATTAGTACAAGTTGAAACTTGTATCGCCACTGCATTCTATCTCCAGTTACTAACCTCCACTTATCAGATGCAGTATTAATTGAATTAGCATCTCTGGCCTTCTCATGGAAACGTTAATTTAAAATTTCAATAAAGCAGGACATTACATCTGCAGGCATATATAAAAAATGAGTATAAAATCAGTGATGTTACTCATTAGTGATCTCTGGGCCACTAACGTGTTCAAATAGGTAGAATTTCATAGGCACTTCTTGACACCTATCCAGAAAGCGATGCATTCACATTAATCCGTGGCGCTGCCTCACTGAAATGCAAGTACAAAGTCCAAGAGAACTTTTGGACCTCCCCTATGAAGACACATCATCCATACTTTCATTTTCATGAATAATGTGTTTTACAAGTCAAAAAGCAAGAATTAGAGGAATTAGCAACACATAAACAGTTATCAAGATACCAATTCTACTTTTGATTTCAACATAGCAAAATTAAAATTAGAGATAACTGCTAAGCTAGAAAACTCTTTTCTTCAGCTTTAAAAGCCAACCAATTTTAAAAGCTTTACAAATTAATGAAAAGTTATAATTCACCTCTGTGTAATCAAAAATTAATTTCAGGCTTCCCCATTGTGTCTCTTCTGATGAGCAGCTATACATAATGCTATAGTGACGCACTGCCTCTTCAAATGGCTCTAAATGGATACATTTACTGCCCCAAGCAATTTATAAACAGCTTCGTATGAGTGGAAGCATCTTGGTTCCTGCGTTTTTCACTGCAAACTATTTCCCAGTCATCCAGCTGATAAGTTTTCATTGAATTACACAAGCTTCATCTTGAAAATGTTTAAATGTTTAATTTGCTTCACTGTATCTACTAAATAAATCACAAGTGGCTTCTTCATAATACAAAATGTTGAAGGAAAATGTATTAAAAATGCTGGAACGCAGACAATTTCAAAACAATCTTCTGGAGTCAGACAGTTGACCAACTGCAGTAAATTTTGTTTTAATCCAAACTTCTAAGAGGAGCAGAGCAGGTGACTCAGGAGAAGCTCACTACACAGCCCTCGTGCTATGTTTTTGGTATATGTAGAATATAATTTATAATTTAATCACAAGAAAGTGATTTTTGTTGTGCAACACAATCACAACAAACAAAGCTGAAATACTTTTTTGTATACAATATTTTAAGTTAAAGCTAGCTAATTAAACTTGATAATAGGTTTTATTCATTTTATTATATTCCTGCATTGCAGAATATGGTAGTGGTGTTAAAATGACAATCCATTAAGACAAATAAGAAAATATAAATGGTCTATGAAGGAGTCACAAGTGAAAAGTTTCTTGTACTACGTTAGTAATTCCATAGTTATCTGTGTACCAATACAGGCTTTTACAAAATGCTTCAGTTGGCTCTAGAGCAAACTCAGTGCACCAGTGACTGAGAAAAGAGGTGAGTTCGTACAGAAGGACTGAATTCCCAGCTTTACGACCACTCTCCAAACAGTGGAATGGCATTTTCTACTTGGGATAGATAAATGGGTCTTTTTGATTACTCCAGATTCATACTATAATTTCAAAGTACCTTGCTAAGGCTTTTTCTAAATTATTTTTCTACCTTGATATGCAGATGACCTATTTGTATTTTTCACAGTAGGATCACAGAAGTACTACAGTCTCTTATTTTGTACGATAACAATATAATCTGAAAAAGCTGAAGAACACTAACAGGTTGAAAAGGACAACAAAAGATTCAAAAATAATGAGTTTTCTTACAAGAGCAGCAGGGGACATTGCACAGCATCTGGGAAAGAACCCTATCTGAGATAACAGTGGGAGTCCAAGCCTCCAAGAAGGCTGTCACAGCACCTCTGCTACACAAAAAAAATCAGAATAGAAGGCATGCCTGGAAACAACCCCTCTATTTTAGTCAGGTTTAAAAAAAGTCAGTAAGATATCCAAGTGTAAACATTCCTTTATACTTAAAAAAAAAAAAAAAAAAAAGGCAAAAACCTGTGAGTCAGTGTTCATTTTATTTGACATTTCATAGACAGAAAATTACTTATTTACAAATGATAATAATAATATGGATCTGTTTCCTCCTTCCAGATATCAACATTACAAGTCAGTGCCACTCTGTTAGTCCACAATGATCACTGACATCAAAAAATATCCATCTTCAGCTGGTTTTCCATCTAACTTTTGTTGGAAGAGCTGCTGATGTAAAATGAAGACCGTGTATCTATATAAGATAATGTAACCAAAATACCAGCCCAGAATTTGCATTAGAAAACATTTTGGTCACATCTGAAAAATATACTGCAACAATAAAAACATTAGGAATTATTCATTATTCAATGAATTTTTTTTTAATTCCATCTTCAGTGTAAACTTCATAATTCACATCTATAATATTTTGGTTAGTTTTCCATGGTATGTTTTTAAAATTGTATTAGTATCTGGAAGTGATTTTTCCTAACACTATACTTACATAAGATAAACAAAGTACTTACACCACTCCCAGCATATCGAACAATAAATAATAGATTCTCCTGACAGGACTTTGATGACCTGGCAAAGCCCGAGTGCTTTCAGCCAAAATCATATGAAACCATAAATCACTCTTTATTTTATAGAATATTTCAAAATGGATTCCTGCTTTCTACCTTGAAAGTCATTTCATGTGTTATTTATAACCACTGAAAACCAGAATGGAAAGAAAATTGCATAGAACTAGAGAATTTACTGCGACTGCTTTTATAAAGAATAACTCCTTTTTAGAAAAAAATTAGAACTACTGGCAGACAAACTTGTGAGTACAACCACTTTTTAAAGAGCCATATCCCTTATTTTACAACTTCACTAGCAGTTAATAAAGGCCTTCTGGAATACCAGAGACAAGTTTAAGAAGTTAAGACTGAATATAACCCAATCAACTGAAGAAATTCAAAGATTAAGGATGAGCCTGCATCCTTATCCACACCACTTATAAATATGCACAGTCATATTTCAAATCTATGCGCTTACAGTGTTTTCTGACATAAATTCAACATTGCTGAGTTTTTGCCTATGACTTTTCCTGACAAATGCCTGAAGCCAAACGCCCTGCCATTGACTCCTAGCTCTGAGCGTTGTTTCATAATAGATGCCTTTTCTTTGAAATAAATGCTTATAAGGAACTCATAATGTTCCCTCTCGCTATAAATGTATTACCATATTAATGCCTGCACTAATTTGCAAGTTGACCCCACAAAAGCTTATCAATAATGATCTCACTGATATGAAAATTACTACATTCCACCTTGAATTCCTCAAGCAAGCATTTACATCATCCCTCCAATCTAGAACTTACTTTCAGACAAATAAAACCCACTGAATATCACTTTCCAAAGAACAGACCTTCCAAAATACTAGAACTGCTGTGAGGATTGATGATACTGTATAATATCTGCTTTGGCAGAGAACCATCCAATAAATCCATTCCTGTTTGGTTAATGGGTAACTTGACCATAGAACTATATTCAAAAAGCAGGAAGTAGAGAAGAGAAGCCTGGGCAGGAGGGAAGGAAAGAGTGACTTCAATGCTGCAACAAAAAAGGGGGTAGAATGAAAGAACGTCCTAACAGCTTTACTTCTCATATCGTGTCACCATCAAAAACCTCAAGATATGTCCACCAGTTCTACATCACACGATAATCTAGTCTTCTTTAGAACTATAGATAGAAATTCCAGTGAACTTTTGCTGCTGACCCCACCAGGACTATTATTTTTGTATTACACATCCATCTTGCTCTAAACTTGACTGTACAAGAAAATGTTTAATATGGTTTAAGGAAAAGCAGTTTCTTCAATAAGTAAATTTACCTCTCCCATAGAAATACTGATGCAGTAATTGAACCTAAGAATTAAAGGGCGTACTGATGACTAAAATTTAATGTGAGGTTCTATTTTCATTAAGCTTACTACGGGGAAACAGTTAAATGAGCCTGAAATAAAAACAAATTCAAATCTAATGTTACCACTCAACTTAATTACTAAAATTAATAGATGCACATATTATAAAGCCAGAAGGTGGCCATACATGCAGAAAAGAATGCAATTACTGCTATGCAATTACGAAGATCATCAACACAAACATTCTAGTTATTACAACATGACAATTAAATATCCATAGGTACACTCAGCACTGGTTACAACATTAGAAAACAGAGTTAAAGACAAAGCTAAGGTACTTCTTCAGGAGTCATTTCCAAGAAGAAAAGACAGATGAAAGTTTCACTTCGAATAATCTTCCATGCTGAGTAGTTTAATACAGATTTAAAATAAACCGGTCAGTTAACAGTGTTGGCCACCATTTATGTATGTTCTTAGTAAAAAGGAATGCAAAGAAAAGATAAAATAATTCCTAAAATGCAGAATTCTGAAAATCTTGAAATTAGTTACAGCAGTACTCTCTACAGGTGGGCAAAAAGCATCCTTTAATACAAATCTATACCGCCACCACCAAATGCAGTGGTGTTTCAGAGGAATAATTTAGCTCAAAGAACCAGGACAGTCCCCCAGTATCAAAGCCCTAATATTAGAGGATCATTCCAAAGCAGAGAAGATTGTATTTGATGGGTGCTGTGTGACCGACTCTCACTGGCACAGACAGATCAGTCAGAAGTGCCTTTGCTGGTGAACTGCCAGTTTCAGGTAAATTCTTCTAAAAGCGTGTCAGGGCCTGTACCATCTCTTCCACCTGTGACACCCCCCNNNNCCCCCCAACCTGTTCTTCTCATAGCAGCAAGCACTGAATTCTCCTCAAAAATCACAGAAGTTATGCAATTTTTAATATTTCCCCATTTTATAGTTTGGTACTTCAACCTTTTATTGAATCATTCTTCTCATACACTCAAAATATTCACAAATCTGAACACAAATGAAAATGTCAGATTCATTAGTTCTTAGTGTGTTAAGAACACTGAAGGGTTCTCTTAATTTGCTCAAGAATCTTAATTTTGTATTTTAATTAGAGCTATGGGCAGCAATAAGGACAATATGTTTTTAGAATCTCTCACAAACTTCAGAACTAAATCAGAAACCCTTTGACCAATTACGGACACACTTAGGGGATTACTTTTTCCTGATAAAACAGCAATTACATTAAGAAGTTCACTCATCCTATTCCAAATAGCTAGCAATGGAGAAATTTGACAGATTAGTGAACTCCAAAAACACAGTTCCTGATCTCACAAGGAAAACAGTAACATTTAGAAGTGTCTTCTGTTTTGCACTCCAATCAACATACTGAGCTGACCGTAGGAGCTCTTCATAAACATAAATTTGAGTGGAACTTTTGGACCTACAAATGGTAATGGATTTTGAACATTTTAAAAATAGAGCTCAATGCTGAATTTAAGGTGGGAGGGTTTATCAAGGCCAGGTGAAACCAGCCCACTGTCACTACAAAAGAGAAATCTATTTCAATACGTAAAGATTATTAGGATATGCAAGCAGCAAGCATCTTAGTTCTGACAGAATATTCTAAAATTTATCTTGTAGTTACAACATTGTGGTACATTTCAGTGAGACATTCAAGATCCATCATTATTCACCTGAACAGGGAACAGGATAAACTTGTACAGAATATAAAAAGCACAGGTAGTTCCAGAAAGTTCAGAATTGTGTCTCTGATGTGTCCAATCATTCAACCTTACATTTGTTCATATACTGACAAACATCCTTTAATGGGAAGGACTCCAAAAAAAGGTTTTGGGTTATTTGTAAGTAGGCATAAAAATCAGAAAAGACTTCTAGGAGATAAAAGTTCTTGTGTTATATACAAAGTATAATAGAAAAAGAAGCATTACCAGCACATATCATATATACTGCAACAATGTTGAATTTAGCTTTTCAGAGCAATTTTCAATGCACAAGAGTAAGCAGCAGGTGAGTAGTTCAGGAAAACGAGCTGCCAAGGCTGGCAGGGTCAGACAAGGCTTTATGAAGTACCAAATGAGCACTTAATCTCAGGTGTGCAAGGGCAGGAGGTTTGTTTGCCTGACCGGCTCCTGCTCACGGGGACGGCGCTCATAGAGATCCCCCTCCCAGAGAAAACTCCACGCCGCACCCCCGTGCCACCTTTGTTTCTAAGCAAATCGTGATATTTAAGTCTTAGCAGCACCCCTACAGCGGCCTGTGAGTCCTTAGAACACTGGGGTGGACACTGGGGTAGCGCTGCTCAGGCAGGTGCCCTCGGCAGATCCCCGGCCCGCCCTCCCCAGCCACCGCACCACCCTCAGGCACCAGAGCTCTGCCTCCTCTCAAGCAGGACACCTTGACACACCACGAGCCCAGTCCCTCTAAAGCTGCCTCCCTCGTCCCTCGCCACAGCAACCCCAAGGCGAACCACCACCGCGCCATCTCCTACCGGTCCCTATCACCACCACATCGAACTCGGAAGGCAAGTTGTCCGCCATCTTGCAAGAGGCACCGTCACGTGGCCGGAGTTGGCGGAAATGAAGGGAGGCCCAGGTAGAGGCTTCCGGCCGCTGCGCGCGGAGCCCTCGGGGAAATGTAGTTAGACGGGAGATGGGTTCTCGGTGGCGGGTACGAGCCCCTTGCGGAGCCTATGTTCCCCGTCGCAACCCAGCAGTAAAGATGAAGAAGTAGTCCGGGCTGCTTCTGCCCCGGAACAGTTATGCGGAAAGCCCTAGCGGCTTGTGGAGGTGTCCAGCCGTAGGCAGGGCCCGTCACTCCGCCGGGTGCCCGCCCTCAGGGGATGCCAGGGGCACCCATCAGCTGCTCCCTCAGGCCCATCGCCCGCCCCGCCGAGTTTTCCGCCGATCCAGGGAGCCGGCCCCTGCCTGGGAGAGAGGGATGTCGTGGGGAACTGTGGTGAATGTTTACATGCTCCTAGCATCGATCGGAAAACTTTTGATGTACAATACTGCAGTTGTATTCCAGCCACTTACTGCAACTGCAAACCAGTTCAAACAGCCATATTTTTTGTACAATTTATGTGTCGATTCCACTGACGTTTCTTGGATGACCAGTTCTTCATTAAACCACAACAGACTTAATTGTTATTTCCCCCTGCATATGCAGTGTTTCCAAAACACTATTTCTATCGTTTATTTAATCTCATTGATCACTGCACTTTATTGAGGTATCCCAGAACAAACTTCCCTTGTTATTTTAAAAAGTTCTCTTACTTCCCAATTATGGTAATTTCTTTCCTTTAGGCACCATGTTGCAGACAGATTTTTAAAAGAAAGTGTATTACTTCATCCATTTCCAGTCATTAATCTTATGTCCTTCCTTGTTAATTAGCAGCAATAGTCTATGTTGGATTTTCTGCATTCAAAAACCTCCCCATTTTTCTCAACCCATCAATTAACATAAACTCTTTCTTTCTTTTCTTCTGCAGCCTTAAGTCACACTTCAGTCTTTCTCTGCCTCTTCTTTCACCTTACAAAGAAATGAAGGGGGAATTGGGAGTGAAAACCAGAATCCACCATTTCAGTGTAGCTCCTTCTGTGTTACCAGTCTGAGTAACAGAATAGCAAGAATGAAAAGACATATTTGAAAAAGCCAGATAAGCAACGTGGGCAAAATAACCTAGCACACAATACCTGTGCCAGAATACACAGGAAATTTCTAGAAAGTGTTGCTCTTTATTTTGCATTTAATGGCTTACATGGCTTTAAACTAATCTCTTAATATTATTCATTGTGTATAATTATATTAACGTCTTAACACCTTAAATCAATAATAACAATAAACCAGCTAGCAGCTTGTTAACACCTTATTACAAGCTCCTTGTTCACATAGCAAAAGTATAGTGAAAATAGTATAAAGTGACTAATGGAAACCAGAGACCACCTCACCCTTGTGGTACTGCCAAACATGCTAGAACAGACTACAGCACAGAAAGCAGGACAGCAGGAAACATCAAACACAAGAATGAAAAGTATATAAACATCAGTACGTGGTTACCACACTAAGAGATGTGTACCTGAGAAATTAGTAGTTATGGATTCAGATATAAAAGTAGTAAGATCAAATCTGACGTTCCTTACATTCATGCTTTCATCTGTCCTATAGAGATTTCAAAAAAACCTATTCTACAGCTTCCATAGTGCAATTCTGTTAATAAAGCCATCATTTCTACTTTTTAACCTGTAACAACAGCAGTTTAGCTCCAGAATTCTCACAATGCTGGATCATCCTGACCTAAATGTCTTGAGTTGAGGAACAAAGCATTACTATATTGGTTACATCAGATAAGACAAATTCTCCTTGCACATCCTTTTCTTACTGAGGGAGGGCATACCAATGAAAACATAATTGCGTTGTGAAAACCTTTTGTTATTGTTTAGTATAATTCTAGGACTGCACTAGAACAGAGCTATTTCACTGTCAATGTCTTACTGTTTCTAAAGTGCTTAAGTATTTATCCCACCACAAAATGCTGTTGTTTGGTTCTGTGAGTTCCTGTTAGCTTCATTCATAAGATGCAATCAGTGCAATCCTATTTTGTGATGACAGTCATTATCCACTGGACCAGAAATTCTTCTAAGTGCTATTTATTTGACAAAAATGATTATTCAGGATGTTTAACTGCAAGGTTTGTCAGCCCCATACAACACAAAAATATTTCTCTGTACTTTTCAGTTTTAAGATCAGCAAATGTAGAGGTAAAATATGTAAGTATGAGTAATTTTTATGAGAATTTCATGGACCTTGAGAAAATGTCTTACCATGTTTTTCTCTTTAGCTATTTAATTGCAATGTCATAGTAACAGAAAGCAGCATACCCAATTCTGCATGGATGAATAAGCACATTCAATAAAGAAGATTTAACAGAGTAAATCAAACACTGGATTAAACATTTTCTGCATAACAGACCACAAAATGGGCATTCATTTTACCAATAGATCCTCTACATTAGAAACAAATAGAAATGCACACCAACATAATTAAACTGCACATCCTGTGGCCTGATTGCAGAATTTCCCCAGATTTTGTTAAACTAGGTCTCATCAATTAGAATTGCCAAAATGCATTCAAAAACGCACACTGACAAGACTAAATGTATTTTTAAAACCATTTGTATCAAATACATTTGGTTTCCTATGTTTTATGAAATAATTCACAATCCCATATATCACAGAGGATTCATACAGCATTTTTAGCAATAACAGTTCAGAAAGACACATGCAAAGATAAATTTTAAGATTCCACTTTTAGTAGTTATAAATATTTTTTCTGTAAGCAACTTTTCCTACTTTGATTTCAAGCAAAACATCTCTGATAAAACCATGGGCTTTGACTTTATTAGTTTTATTTGGGATTTTCACATATTCATAGAACTATTTTTGTTACTTTAAAGTCTGTGTAGTTAATATTTAACCTTATCAAAATACTTTTGGGAAACCCCATAAACTATGTAAGTGTTTTGATTTCCCAGGTAGAAACACTGAGCCCAGAGAAAATCAGGACAAATGAGCATTAGAATTATGTGGAGTTTCTATTTACTTCAAGATCTAGTCTCAGATCATTTGATGAACTATTTCTTCCTCCAAAACCAAACTGCAAATACTTCATGTTCACTATGATGATTTTTTGTAAAGTTATGTAGTATCTTTATCCTGCAGTGACTTCACGTGTGAAATCTCATTATTCATTCTATTATTCACTCAATGGATACAGAATTTAATTCTACTTGAGTACCAGTTTGAATAAGAATCAGCAGCAGGATCGGGCCTATTAGCTGCTTGAAACATCTATTGAATAACCTGATTTATCCCAACTAAATGGCTCATTAGTTCAGGCAGCAAGAAAACATTTTGTGTTGCTGAAGCTATGCATGGTTGTCATATAGAGTTTGCTGTTATGCAACTGTCAGTCACTCAAGCATGCACAAACTAGACTGTTCATTAACTACAGAAACAGCCACTCTACATTCAAGCATGTTTGGGAAAAAATTTATTTGTTTTGAAATTTCTTCTAAACTTATTCTAACGTCTTCTTTGTTACAGCTATCTGAATTTTTATTTCTTCCTGCCACGGCTTACAATGGTCAGTCCCAATCATACCAATAAGGCACATAACTTGTGTTTTATTAGTGGCATTAGACCCTAAACTGCAAAGTCTCAATTGTATGTAGACATTTAATTCCTATGAATGGTATGAATATTCCTTTGATACAGTAATCTTGCCCTTGGTAGATCAGTGAACTAACCGTATTTAAAAAACAAAAACAGTAATTAAATCCACATTCTCTACCTAAAGAGCACTGAAACTAATGATGAAATTGCCCTTTTGATTACTAAGATGTGAGTAAATTATAGGATTGTTTAGAGAAACGAGGTAAGAGAGTTATATTTCACTCTACTCCTATAAGCTGCAACACAAGAAGCCCTTATTTCCAGTCTTTAATTGATGACATTCTGCAAAAAATCTGTAGGTCTCTCATTGCAGCCAAAACATTCTGGTACAAAGTGAGCACAAGGAGAAAAAACTCAGGATCATAGCTTTGATCAGGCTGCTCTGCCCAGCCTAACTGGCAGAATATGGAAAGAAGGCTGCACTACAGCTTCATTAAAGATTACTTATTAGTTTTACAAGCTTACTAAAACTACAGACGTGCAGGATGAAGGAGATAGTCTTTGCAGTAGCACAAAAGTTCAGTTATTTTTTTATGCTACAGGCTAATCTTTAAAGTTTAAAATAGCTGATGAACCTTAAATGATGACTAATATGCTGAAGTTGTTATTGCTCGTCTCTTAGAGACATGTGGAGGAAAACTTACTTTAGGAATTGGAAACCTGGAGAATTACTGGTAGTCAAATCAGACTGTATCTTCATTTACATTGCCCTAACCCCATATTATTATTGCATTATATGCAATATATGGTGTCAGTTCAGTTTTGTTTTCATCAGATGACTTCTCTCAGTACTCTTGTTACAGTGGCTAAAACAATGTGGTATAGCACATGAGGTGTAACTGTGGTAACTTCTTTTATAGTAAAACAGCCTTTTACCTTCCTAATTTTCATTCTGTATCTTTTTTTCTTGAGAAAAAGTGTACTTTTTAGGAATACTGAGATAGAGACAGAATGGTGTGAATTATTTTTGAAACTGTAGTAATGTGAATATACTTAAACGACTAAAATTTCTTTGTACATGCTCAGAAAAAAATAATCAGGAGTTTGTGGGTTTAATATGCTGTAATTTTTTAAAGGAATGTATTCCTTTTCAGAAGTTTCCTTCACTTCCTCAGTGGACAGAAATGTGTTCTTCACTGTATCTAAGAGGTCCTTGAAAAGACAAAGCAGAAGTTCATCTGGAAGAAGTTTGCACATCACTTTTTAACAATTTTTATTTCAGAATTTACATGTGTATGAATTAACAGCTCTTCCTATTTGAATAAAAAAAATAAATGTAACTTATCATTGTGTCATCAATCTGCAAATGAAATTTCAAATAATTCTTCAAAGCATTAGAACTCCCAAATTCAGGATTGGTCAATAAGATGGAAAAGTCAGTTACCTGAGAAAATGCTTTCCTATGCTGATGTCACGCTAAATCGGAATGGGCAGCAGTGTCAATGAAGAGGCTGATATCAAAGCCAAAAATGTGATCTAGAAATACTGTGGACTAATGCAGGATGAGTTTTAAGAGAAAGCAAGTAACAGAACTTAAATGTACTTGTACATACAGTTGAACCTTACCTATGCAAGTAAGGATTTGCATTATAAACTCTCACAGAATATATGCATTATTATCAAAGTATATTGGTATTGCTTAATTACATATTCTTAATTACATATAAAGTATGTTTGTATAGCTTGGCATTTTTAAATTATTTTAATAACCAATTTTTTCTGTTTCTTTTCATCTGCTGAAAATGCTTTTGCTAGAACAATATTTGGTCTTGATAACATCGATAAAAAATTGGGAAGAATTACTGAAACGGTGCCATTATAAAACAGAATTTTACAAAGGAGAATTTAATGCTTTGTACCCTAGCAATTCCATTATTTGCATATTCTGGCATGTAAAAGTCTCAGTCTATTATGGTATTTCAGAAACTACCAGTAAACAACAGACAAAGGAAACCGATTGGATATATAGGCCTGCTATATAAAGTTGTACAATAAATCAAGATTAGTAAATATGGACGAGTGTGTCTAATGGGATTCAGTTACTGCTTTATTTTATTTGCAATGTTACTTGAAGCAGTTTTATTGCCCAGTAAGAGGTTTTCAGACTTGTGGTCGCAGGGTCTAGGAAAAATTTACCTTTTCCGAAACATCTGGAGACTGTAGCTTATGTAAGAAACTTACCTTTTTTTCACTGGAAATATTCCTATTCTTTTATATATTGCATTTCTTGTATTCATCTCTTTTGAATTGTTGCCAACGTGTGCATACTGATTCTTTAGCCATTAGGGCATACTCTTACTTCCTTACAGTCAAAAGAATTTTTAACACGCAAAGTTCAGCTTCTACATCGTGATCTTTTCTGATTGAATAACAAAAATAATTACAATTAAGGGTGAAATGTGTATTGCTTTAGACATGAGATAGGACTTAGTTATCTCATTTCACTGTATAAATGTATAAAAAGTGCGCCCATTTAAATACTGAAGAAAAGAGCAATTAGTCTGGGAGATGGATAATATGGCACACGAAGCAAAAAATCCCAACCAACCATAGAGCAGAAGGAGTAAACAAGTGCAAGATTCTTGAGTATTTTTTTAATGACAGTAGTGTTCCTCAGTCTTGAAAATCATAAATGATACATGGTTGGAAAGAAAAGAGAGGATAAACCAAGTCTTCAAGTTCTGAAACTGATAAAGCTCCCTTAGGAAACTCACCATAAATATTATCATATAATTAAAAGAGTTTAAAGTAGTCCATAAAGCTAAGTGAATTGATGTGTCTCATATGCAGTATTTTTACCAAGACTTCACCAGAGACACCATAAACAAAAGACTATAAAGGCCTCAGATGAAATGAGTTCTTGCAAGCTTGGATTCTTGTGAAGACACACTTACCACCAAGGACTCAAACATGAAACCGTATCCAAGAGACATCTAGCAGTTACGAGTGAGGGACTGATTTCCAGATAAAGCAAGCTGCAGTCATACCATTGAGTTAAAAAGATGAAATAATGTGTAACAACTACATTTGAAATCGTGCAGGCAGATGAATAAAAATGATGTATCAAACATTATTTTTACTTTGAGAAAGTCTGTGTTTGAGGTTGAATTGCTTGGTTCCAGTGCTCTGGGTCTGTCAGTGCTTCACTTACAGCTGCAGTAGCAAAAACTTACTAATGTTATCTGAAGGTATGTACGGCCAATGGAGGAGCTGCCAGACCCCTTTACACTGTTTTCCTCCAAAAAGGCATATATGAAAATACATCACTTGTAGGAGTGCAAGCTCAAGAGTAATTTTTGCTGTAAAATGCTGTGACTAAAAAGAAAGCCATCAGCTTCTACAGCCTTCAGTCTTGTTCGTAAAGAACAAGAATATGTGTGTTTGCCTCTTATTTTTAGTAAGTACATTTACTAAAGCCGTATACAGGAAAGGCCTCTTTATTAGGTATTTACCTCACAACATTACAGTTAAATAACATTTTGTATCTAAAATACTCTGTTTAGGATTTTAAAGTCAGAGAATAGCAATAGTGGTCCGCTTAAATTTATAAGAAATTTTACATGAGTAAAGCCCAGCTTGCCCCACAGAAATGAGAATAATTATTGGTTCCTTTCAAAAGTTGCAAAGTGATGCCAGACAGTATGTAGTGATGCTTTGGAGAATTCTGAAAAGACACTTATGATTTAACATCTATTTTTCATTAATCCAAACATAGTACACTCCATTTAAATGCTAGCCTTTCCTGTGCAGAAAATAAGACGTCCACATTGTACTTATTAAACTTTAATTAAACTGTATATATTTAGGAAAAGAATGTTCCTACCGTAAACATTATGTGGGTCAGCTGCATTAAACTATTTAATGGTTTTTTATAAGATGTTTGCATTTTGCATTTTAATCTGTTTTTAGGGGACAATGCAATTGAGCATTCTAGCGTATTTGAAACCAGAATTTCAACATCATTGCATTGATAATAGGGTATTCTCCAGTTGATGTGTTCTTAGAGTGATAATGTATAAAATGAAAACAATAAAAGGTCAAATCTGGTTGTAGTCTGAGTGAGAATTTAAGTTTGAATGTAACGAATCATAATGCATAGTACTGATTAGAAGACTTCTTTGTTTGTTTTAGTCTAAGCATCATCTTTTTTAGGGTAGGTTTTAGGCTTAGTGATTGTGAGCCTTAGCAGACATCTACATCATAGATGAAAGCAACACACACAATACAGTTATTTGATAAAGTAATTTCACCAACAGCAGAATTGCTCATTGCTCTCCAAGATTTGAGTATTCCTAGAACTGTAACCACCCTCTCAGAGGGATTTTGCTTCACAGACTCTGTAAGGGTAGGGAGGAAGATTTTGAGCCGTTACACTTTGCTTACGCTGTGTGCCTAAAACAACTCAGAAACTCTAAAGCAGAACTAACGGGAACATGATGTCCACTCCCCTTTTTTAGATCTACTTAGCACCTTATGCATGACACTGCCTCCTCTGTTGGATTAAGTTAACAAAAGGAAAGAATAGGCCATAGCTTCTCACATTCTGAGAGTTCTATATGAATATTAATTCTATAGCTTATATAGACCCTTATTTCAAGCCTTCAGTTAAACTAGAAGAGACAGAATTTTTCCCCCACTTCAGAAGAATGCTATGCCGTTGTAAATGTTGAGGCAGATTATTAGAAAGATTTGCAAGAATAACTACTTAAAATGGTCACATTCATTTTAAAGAAAAGAAATATAATTGGTATTTGCATAGAGGAAAATGGATGAATTTAAATTTTGGTTGATTATAATTATTGTCATCATAATCATCATCATTATCTTTGTATGTCTAAATGACTGATTCAAAGAAGAATTTTAACACATTTCACATGTCAGTGCAATTCTTTTCTGTTTTGTGCTTTAGTGCTTGGGGTTTTTCATTTGCTTTTTTCAGGCTGAACTTTTCATGGAAGGTATTGTAATCTTTTTAAAAGGTGGAAAAGTGTTTCAAAAGAAGTCAAATCTATAAGTATTACATATGTACTTTTTTTTCCAATAAAATGTAATCAAATTGTACAGAAAAACTGATACACAGATACTGTGTGATGGCACTTCAAAATGTTCTGAAGAAAGAGATTCTAAATAGTAAGGTTCTACCTGAGTCTGAACTGTTTGACCAGATAAGGGATGTCACACGGTGATATTTACATACAAATTATGAAGAGTTCAGATTCACAAAATCTGCTGGTGAAAGCAGTTTCTTTTTTACTGAGTTCATAGCACATCAAGACACAGATGAGCAATCAAGACTACAAAGGCCTTATAGTGTGCATAGCAAAATAAATAAGTTTTGTAAGTCCCATCTCCCTGATAACTTTGAAATTACTATGAAAACAATGCATTTTGCAGCAGAGGGATCATCATAGTTGGTGTGATAGGTAGCATTCTTGATATCTTTGGAAAACAGGACTTTGTTTCCTCACAACTTAATATTTAGTGTTAATTCATTTTATTTGGTTCCTTTACTCTCTAGACTTTTAATGGAAACTATTGTTCACATGAAGAGAAAAAACATCTCCTTAGCAAAAAAAATCAACAATGTGATTCTTCATTGTCTTACATCACTGCAGTTGTTAGGCCTCTGTAAATATGGAAGTATTTTACTTTATACTGTCCAGTATGAGGCACAAAGTGTAGAGTGGTGGATACATCTTTATTATCGGGAATGTAAGCCTCCGTTATACAACTGTTTATGTACTGTGCACATCTTTCTCGGGCGGTCTTAAAAAGGCTGTAAGTAAACAATGAAATTGGATGCAATATTAAATAATGCTAAAGAGTACACTAATGTCAAGAGAGTAATGTTATGGAAGAAAAAGAATAATAAAGATTTAAGTCAGCAAAACCAAGCTCCAAAATAATGCTTTTCAGCCTTCTATTGAATAATGGCTAGCATGGGTAGCCTCTTCCATAAGGACTAGTAAGCCAAGTGTTAAAATCTTGTTTCTGACCAGGGTTACTGTGACTTGTGAAAACAATTGCTCCCTGCAGTCTTGCAGATGGCAGAGTTTCCAGATAGTCTGTTTTCAGATGGTTTCCTGCATGACAAAGAATTCCCTAAATAGGAATACGGAAGATATATTCTAGTGGAAGCCTTATTTATCGGTGTTAAATTATGGTGTCTTCTTTGTTATTTCCTTGGGATGAATAGAAATATGTTGATGCTGCTACACATAAAGACACTGGCAGCTTTTAAAAAACATGCTTTGAGCTGTAAATAATCACAGAATAGATCCCACTGTCCAAGATAGAGACTAAGTAAGAGATAACCTGTTGTAACGATTTCCCTGAACAGCCTGCTATTAGAAAGACAGACAACTGAGGAGTTGCAGCACAGATACGTAACACCCCTGGCCAAAAGACAGTCTTTGGAAGTTGCAAGAGCCTTCTGTTTCCTCACTATGTCTAGGAATTGGAATTTTTAACACGCGCTTTGTATGTAAAAGGACTGCGCTACAAGATACTGGATTCAACTGAATTTCTTTTAATGAAAAATATCTAGCAAACCTGGAATTCCTGGCTCACTTCATGCACTGAAGTGACAAGAATATATTAAATCAACATAAATAGCAAAGAATATTGGTGTCTGAAGGTCATTCTTGCTCTATCACTTCTAAGCAAAAACATTTTTTTTGATTCTCAACAGTTTTCTTTCATTCTTTCACTCATATCCTTACTTGAACGATTAAACAATATCTAAAATATAAAAGAACTCACAATCCAATATGGTTTTGTATTTAAAACTATATCCTCTGTTTACATTTTAGGAAAAAGAATTATTTAAGTTCCAAAGTCTATATTAAACTATGCTCTATTCTATATTCATAGACTTTGTGAAAAAATACATCAGATCTTGCCATAGAATATTTAAAATAAAGATGGGTATAATTTAATGACAGGGTAACATATTCCTATAGAAAACATTCTGAAGAAATTTATTTGCTTTACAGTCTTCCTCAGTGCAAGATACCCTAAAATTCATGGCATCATATAATACTGCTGGAAAATATAAGTAGCAGCCTCATAAGGTACGGAAAGGTTTCAGCGTTATGAATGTGGGTAAGGATAATTTTTAAAAACTCACACTACAGGAGGGTTATTCATGAGATAATAATGATCACAGGTCTTTCAACCTGTATCTTTAACTCATGGCCTGATCATCCTTACACCTCCACAAGTCACCAGTAATTCCATCAGAAAGTCAATGAAGTTAAAGTATATAAACCTAGCTTTACATAAGATCACATATTTCTTTGTTATCAACATACGTCACACCAACTTTGATGTGCAAGGAAGAGGGAAAAACAATAGAGAAAGTCAATAATGTCTCTTGAAGTTGAAGAAAGACACTGTTATTTTTTATGTGACTGTTTTTCACTTTATCCAAAAACCCACAAAACGTACTGAGAATAATTTTCAGTCACAGAAGATTGGTCAGGTTAAGAACAAAACTTAGTCTTGACTATTTGATTCTGATCCCACTGTATATACCTTTGAGATTCAGACTCTCTTCTACAATGGATTCAGACTCTCCAGATCACACTTTGTTGACAACGGTTAAATAATACGAGTCCCCATAATGGTGAATAATGTAATGTGAAATAATAGGAGGCCTTTCCCTCCACTTCCTGTAAAGAACTATAGAATGCACTGTAGCTAGTTTCATTAAATAGTTACTTTTATTAAAAAAAAAAAATGCATCAGATTCATTATTTTTCCTTTCAAACTCCTTCAGAGTTGTTAGAAAGTCTGTCCAAGAGGTAGCAGACAGTGGCAGTAAGGCTTCAGGACTAGCTTCACTCCTTTAGGCATTGAAAAATAGATGAGAAGTCTGACAGAAAGGCTTTTACAAAGTTCGTGTGAAATCAGGAGTAGTATTACTGATGTTAGTTTCCCTACACATCCTAGTCTGTCTCCTAGATTTATGTAGGATTTCTCTTCTTCTAAGGGAGTGGGAAGTAGAACATCCTGCACTTTAGCAATTGAAAATAGTATTTAAAATGAACTCATTTACAAATTTCTTAATTCACATTCTCAATTAAATGCCTCTAACCTTCTCAGGCTTGCAGTTTAGGGATCAAGGTCAAAATGGCATATACTGCCTCAACCAGTTTGGACCAGGTCCATTGATTTTTACTCCACATTGATTTCAATAAAAAATGGCAGCACAGATTGATATTACTGTATGGTTTTCAGAAGACATGCAGTATTTTAAAAGACAGTTATCATAAAATTCCTGTACAATACAGAAAGCCCATTGATGCCAATTTCTGTGAATAAATTTCTATAATTTGAAGATAGAACACTGAAATGCCTAGTAGTATTGAGGCAAAAAAACCATTCACTTCCTTGGAAACAGATGCACGTGCAAATTCTGAATACTAAAATATTATCTGTGTCATGAAGTATTTAAATCTTTATTATTTATTTACTGCTTTATATGTAAAAATATCAAAATATCTATGGAATTTTAAAACATGGTAATTTTTAATACTGAGTCTCACACTTAGAGAAGATATGTACTCCTGAATGATGTAAATCAATTATCCCCGTATGTGTGAAATGCTGTAACAAGATCAATGAGACCTGAACACAAGGAGGCATCTTAGGATAACAGCTGCAGATGCATGCATTCTCTGGGAAAAAAACAAACAAATGCATACACACTGCTCACCTCTATTTTTCTCCCTCCCCCCTAGAAAACCCTTGCTATTATGCTTTTCAATTGTTAAGCGCACAAAAAGAGAAACAAGTAAGAACAGGTAGCAGTCCATAGATCAGTGCAGGCAAAGTACAATAAATGGTCACTCTTAAAGCCAAGGGAAAAGGAATGCTTTGCATTTGTTTTTGAAATTTGTTTTTGATGGGACTTAATGGTCAGAGTATACTTACAACCAAGTGCTGTAAATTTAATGACTGTATGGAAAACTGCAAGTACCTGTCTTTATTCTCTAAAATACATATTGGTTTTAAAGATGAGCTCAAGATAATTACTTTTACAATATTAATAATTCTTCCAATTGGATTTCCTGAGAGTAGATTCAATAAAACACTAAAAATATTTATTCAATAAATCAATTACACTTCTCACTGCATCTGGATAACTATAAATTTTTTCCTCATTGATAAAATTCTGATCATGAAAACCTGTTTTCGTGGAAATTACTCTTAAGATTTTTATTGGAAAATGCTTTGCACTTAAACAGAAGATACAAGAATTAATGGAAGGTCCACATGAACCTTATACATTTAAATAAAAAAATTACTTTTTTATTGTTGCTTAAAGTAGAATATAATGTCCATGTTTAAAAGTACCAAAAAATGTAAAGAAAAATTAAATACCTTCTTATCCCACTAGATGGTGGTGCCTTCAGATTAGGACTGAGATGCTCAAACAGACAGAACAGGAAAACTTTTGCTTTCTTTAGCTGACCTGCAAATACAGAGAGCGAGAGATGAGGTTAATCTTGTTCCTCTGGGGATATTAACAAGCGTACAGGTATAATGACTTACTGAATATATTTGAGTATGTAGTATTGTGTTCATAGTAGTTCGCTATAAAGTGTGTTTTAACCTCAATACACATCTAATAATATTAATATTTCTTCCTGCAGAAGAAAAGGCACAAACAGTATTGAACCTTAATGATGATTGTATCACACGTAATACAGCCTTACTACTTATTACTATAGTTCTGGCTTTGCAATTTTACTGCCCTCTATCCTCAATCAACATCAGAACCCAGATTAATGCTGCTAAATCATTAGCACCAACTGCATCTTGTGTTCATATAGCTCATTGGAATGATCTTAAAAGTACTGCTCACATTTTTATCCAGCAAATGTACTCCTCACTTTAAGGAGAAAAGTATTTACACATCATTTAGACAAAAAATGACAGTGGCTAAGCATCAAAGGGCACATCTCTTCAGTTAAAAAAGTCAAATGAAATTGTAAGAAATAGTAAAAATAGATATGACTTTGTTTGAGAGAATATTTTTGTGCTTTAATTTTCTCAGTTAAATTGTTGAACTCTTAGCAGATCCTGTAAACTGGAGAGCTTGTCTCAAATGCTGTGCCTGTTGAGGACTGTCCCAAGAGTAGGCTGAAAATCACACTCAGCTGTTGCGCAGGGAAGAAGCCTACAGATGCACTCACACGTAGCAGGAACGTGATGTTAGAGCATACAGAGTATTAAATGTATAACCATTGCCTGGGCACTAGCCAGCCGTCAGTCATGCCCAGACAGGCAGTCCAAAGCCAGTTTAGAGTTTCCTGTGTACATGGCAAGCCAGGTGGACAAATTGCTGTGTGCACGTGGCTGCTCCTGAGACCGGATTCATGCAAGGGTAGGCAGTGGTCAGTTGAAAGCCATTTTTGAGACTTGCACTGAAAAGAATAAAATAATTCCGAATAGTTTTAATTTTGCTTAACTATTATGATGTACATTTATAGAATGAAGAAAATTAAAATTAAAAGCTGTTTTATGGATGAAGAACTCTGGTAAGATAAGCCCTAACTTTAGGCATTCTAATTGTGTAACGGGACAGAAAAGTTAAGGATGTCTGCAAGTGCCTTGGAAAAGACAGCATTAATTAAGAATCCCAAACCTCTATTATAGTCCGTAATTGTTGTAGTTCAGTGTATTTTACTTCACATCACCCTGCTCCCAGGTGATCACTCAATTATAGTACCCAATTTAAAGAATAACCCTCTTTCTGGTACACTTTGATTCATGTTTATTTGCTGTAAGTTCCCTTCCATTTATTCTATTCCTCCTATTCTACTCTTTCATTTTCAATTCCCATGTTTTTAACATGTACTCAAGATCCTATTTCTTTTGGAAGTAACATACATCCGTATGAGTGTCAAAGTACTTAGATATGCCAAATTAGTACACTTTCCAAGCAAAGATTACAGACCCAACAATCCAGATACTTCCACATAAGAATATCACAGCCAAGAGGAGGCTTAATCTGTGACTTTTTAATGACCCCTTAGCAGGGGAATATGTGTATATGCAGAAGACTGAGGCCCAAAAATGGATATAGAAGTGGATGTGGCTGCTCAGTTCTTCGATAGAGTGTTAATTGTTTTGCATGTTAGAATCTTCCCTGACCGTATTAGGGAGAGAAGATCCACTCTTACCTTCTCTAGAAAGGTGGGTAGGATTTTTTGAATGCCCAAAGAAGCAAAATTTACCCTAATCATTGTTACTCACTATGATTAGGGGTTGAAATGCAGCATTTGCCAAGAGTGCAAGTTCCTTTATTTCATCTCTTTGACTGTACCAGTATAACTACCAATCACAAAAAATACCACTAATAAGTCTTCCTTTTACTTAATAAGGAATACCACATCTTTAAAACATTAGAAACAGATGTCACTGCATTACTTCACTGCTGATGTATGTAATAGAAATGACACACTAATTAATTTAATGCAGTATAAATGTACTGATTATTTATCATGGCTGACAATAGAATTATGAAAACATTCAATTACAATCAGTGGTAATTCATTATTTATTGATTTTGCATTATGCACACATTAATACAATACATTTAATTACATAAGAGAAGGAATCATTTTTCTATTGATACTTAGACATTTAGATTCATCGGTTTTATTTAAAATCCTTGATGTCTAGGTGGGAAGTTTTAATCCACAATTCAAAAAAACCCTTTACTAAAATGTCAGGAATAAATTGAATACAAGTGTCAAGTACTAGGCGTCTAGAAAAATGTGGGCAATAAGAATGACATACTAATTTCAGTTGCTTCTTTTTCTCACATCAGTGGCCTACATTTGTTAATATAATCATGGTAAACCAAAGCATTAAACACTAAACTAACAAAAATTAATAATTTTCTTCCTTCTTTTTCAAGCCTTTACTCAGAATTAGCAATATCAATGTTTTGCATGCTCATGATACAAACTCAAAGATGGGTATGGTAAATTAAGAGCTTTAGATTGGGCCCTGAGTAATTTTTTGTTAAGAACTAGGAGAATATTGTTGTAACTAGAACTCCAGTCAGGTTGGAATTGAGAAAAAATGGTGTTTTGCTTTGTTATGACTACGGTGCATTATAACTGCATCTTTCAGTTATTTTGTCATCCTTAATTTTGGCCCCATAGTCACCTCTGGTTCTCATAAGTCTATGTTCACATTTGTCCCTCACATTTATTTTAATGAAGATCCAAGTTCTTCACGAAAAACTAGCATTTTCTCCTAAATCTAGTCACATTGGACATAAATACATCAAGTCTATAAAAAAATTTCTTTATGGTAAAAAAAAAAAATAAAAAAATCACATTGCAGTATCTACAGAATTCCTTTTTTTAATTATCTTGCCTCACATTTGGCTACAAAAACATCACTGTTGAGCTTCCAGTATTCTAGAAACAAAATTATTATTATTTTTAATTCATTCCTTACTGTTTCACCAAAAAGCTGTCATTATTTTTTATCATTGTCTCCTCCTAGTCAATTGTGTCACCCATCATTTTCTCTATAGGATCCCTGTGAGCCAGTAGCCACATTTATGCCAGCTGGCAATAAGTAATTTCCAGAAAGCTGTTGACTGGCCCTATCTGGAATGACTGGGGCTTTCCTCTCTTCTTCTGTGTCAGAAAAGAGCTCTTTCACATTTCACTCCGATGGGGCATATGTAATGATGATAGAAACAAACCCAAGCAAATACAACGGAATCTTTGCTTGACATTGTGCCATACAAACAAAGCCAATTTTTATATAGGACAAATATACAACACACCAATATTTCTATAGCTGACAGTATTAAGAAAACAAAATATTTTGCAAACCACTCTAAAAGGAACAAAAATATTTAAACTTTAATTTAAAATAAATATTTAAAAATACTTTTTTCAGCTATAGGAAGGCTTACTAGTTTGTACACATACAAATTATGTACTGTTGGACTCCATTCAGATAAACCATCTGGATACTTTGTAACTGACAAGATATTACCGTATGATTGTTAGGCTTTAGTAACTTTGCCTTGTCTTTAATAAAATTGCAGAAAAATAATAATATTCATTGATATTGTTCATTTGTATGTGCTTAGTTGAACTGGAGAGCTGCTAAAACCGTGAGCATTTTCTTAGTTTAAGAGCAGTTCTCTCCATGGATAGTCACCTCTCAAGGGTACTGTTTTTACTACAGCCTTTATGATTGTATATTGCTTCATGCCACTCCAACTTGCTGGGTGTTGATGCGCAAGGCTTCCTCTGGCCTTGCAAAAATTCAGTCTTATTTAGAAATATGTTTAGCTTATGGAAGACATTAAAGTCAAAAAGGAAAAAGAATTCTCACAGTGGAATTTGATTGTCACATTAATCTCAAAGCAAAAACTGTCTTTAAAAGGGCAAAGGCAATGATAAATGTTTAAATCTGATTTATTACATCTCCTAATAGCAATTACGTCCAGTAAATTACCCCCCCAAAGTTTCTATCTGAAGTCAGTTATTTGTTATTTCTACCATTTCCAGCATGTCAAAATCTCAGATGAGTTCAGGGCTCGATTGTACTCAATACTTTGCTGAGTAAATAGCCCCTGCCCCACAGAGTTTTGAATCTAAGGTTCTGATCCTAGAAAGATACATTAACTAGTTTAGGACACATAAGCATTCCTATTGAAAGCTATTAATTTAAAACTAACTTATTTGAAATACTGCCTTAGTTTTAAGCAACTAGGCGAGGGGCTTAAAAAAAGTGGCTACTCTTCTTAGAACACACACACGATCAATGGAAAGAAAGTGAGGTACCACCAGAGTGTCATTGAAATAATTTAAGATAACAAATATAGCAGCTTAGTTGGCATATAGTCATCTCCCCTCATCTAAAATGGGATTAGTCATAACGCAAAAATATTAAACTTTGCAGAAAGGGTGCTTAAATAAGTAAGCTTAATAAAAGGAAGGAATACACAAGCAGCGCTATCATGGAAATAGCTGAAATGCTCTGTTGCTTTTGCTTGTTTGATAACCACTTCAAAAGTTTTGTTTATACTTTTCTGCTTGCTTTGTTACTGAATGCTTTAGGGGAAGCAAAAAAAAAAAAAAAAAAAAGGCAGGGGAATGAAGAAGTTAAAGGACTAGGAAAGAAGGAAATATTAAAGACTGAAAAAAAAGTAGAAACAAGCAGGAAATTATGTTGATACAAGGAAAGGGAAAAGGCTGGGAAAAGAAGTGGAGTATAAATACACTGGGAGAAGCAAATGGTCAAGCTAGCCAGCGTGTCCTGGCTGCTGCTGGGTGCCTGTCAGGCTCAACTGCTTTATATGAAATTTGCCTGGCCATCTCTTGGGTCTGCTTATTCAGGGAGAAGTGACACACAGAGCTGAGCAGTTTTTGTGCCAACTGACCTGATAAAGGTGAAGGAAACATAGGATCTGCCTGGTCCCCAGGACCCAACAGGGTTTTACTTGCATGCAAGTGGATGAGGTACCACATGGTGCTTCTGGAGGCTGCCTTACAATCAAGATGTGAAGAGACGACTGGTGCCATTGTATCTGTAATACAATTGATAATGAACTTGAATCTGGAAATTTCAAGCAGTTACACACAAGACCTCCCGAAAAGAAGCTTTGCCTCCTGTGCACGACTGATCACCAGCTCCCATGCCTCACAACCTCCCTCTCTCCTTCTGGCGCAGGACGCACTCCCTCTTCTTCGGAGGGGCTTCGTGTGACCTGATTCACCTGCGATACACTGCCGCTGCCTCCTCCGCCTATTCACAGAAGAGTTGGTTTCTAAGTAAGTGGGAAGTCACGGGTATTATTCACCTAGGGGAGACTCGCACTGCTATCCCCTCTCCCCGCCTCTGCCGATTTCTTTCAGCTGTAGCAGAGCACAGGTGTTTCAACGCTCAGAAACGTACCAGAGCGCAGCGACCGCTGAAACTACCCAGCAAAGGGGGACGGCGCCTGGACCTAGAGCGGGACGGCCCCAGCCTTGCCGTCCTCTCCCTCAGAGCGGCCGCGCCCGCGGGACCCCCTTCTAGCCCAGGAAGAGCCCACCGAAACTTTCCCACCCCGCGGCGCAAACAGGGAGTTTTGGGGGAGCCGGAGTGACGCGGGAGCAGGGCAGACTCTCCTCACAGCACACACAGCCCGACCGCCTCACGCCCCTCGCCCCAGGTGCTGCGGCCGGCGCTGCCCCGCCCCGCCCCGCCGCCCAGCAGCCACTCGCCGAGGCCGCGCTGGAGGCGGGCGGGGCGCATTGGCTGGAGGGCGCTGTCACTCTTCCCCCTCTCCCTACCCCCCTGGCGGCGCCGGGGAGGGGTCTGGGCGCGCGGCTGGCGGTGGTTGCTGCGTGTGGGAGGGCGGGCGCGCGGCTCTGTTTTTAGTAGTACCGCAAAGAGCGCGGGGAGACAGCGCGCGAGGGGCGCGAGGCTGAGGCGAACCGCTGCGCGCCGCGGCGAGAGCCGGGGCTGGTCATGGCTGTCTCCGCGCCGCCCGTCATCGCCGCAACTTCTAGCGGCGGCGCGGGGGGCTCGGCGGGCTTGTTCCGGGCGGACCCGCTGTACTCCAGCCCCGCGGAGTCCCCGCGGCTCACCAATAGCCTCGTCAACAGTTTCCTCTCCGCAGGCAGCGGCGGGGC